>JARQOC010000003.1:73827186-73842247 GCA_033576535.1 Allobates femoralis | reverse complement strand
GCGGCCCCCAGCTATAAATGTTTTTCTATGTGCGGCCCACCAACCCAGCCGAGTTTGAGACCCCTGCCCTAGGCAGTCAATAAAAGGGGAGGAATGTTTTGGAATAAACATGACGCCACCCATGGTGTTCGGCTATGGGTAGCCGCAGCTGCAGTCGGGACCTCTGGGGGTGATGGGAGTAGCAACGAGGATGTTGAGCCCTCCATAGGAAGAGCTGGTCCCCAAGGCTACCGTGAAGTCTATGAGTATGCAGGTTTGTCAGGGGTGCGTAGCTCACAGTCATGGGCAGCCTCGTGCTGCCGGATCACAGAACGAGTCTATCACCCCTCAGGCACAAAAATCACAGCCTTAGACAACATCGAGCTTTAACCAAGTTTTACTCTTTCTCAGCAGTTAGTAAAGTTCACAGACAGTACATTAGCAGCTCAGGAGTGGTCTAAGCAGCCGGGATGGTTCATCTGCATCACCCCTTTCTTGTCTCTTTCGGGCCTTTTTTGGTGCTAGCTACTATCCAGTGGTCATGGGCTTTCAGTGGGTGACCTACTGGGTCCCTAGTCCTAGTACGATGACCTTCTTTTCACTGCGCCAGAGCTTGGCTCACGGGATTTAAAGACTCTGCACCCCGCCGGGATTCGTGGTTGGAGCATACAGCATCCTGGCCACTTCAGAAGAGCCGACACTCTGGTTCTGGCCCAGTCCCACAGTATCCTCATTAATTCAAGCACATCTGGACTCCTTCTTTCTCCCACCATGGTCTACAGCCTTGGACGAGGGCTAGCCTCATAGTGGCACAGGCCGTTGGGTCCGTGTCCTCGCAGTCCTGTCTGGTAGTGTTCTCGCCTCTCCTTCTACTGACTGGACTTCACTCCTTGACTTGCCTTGGCTCACTGGCTTACTGAACTTGGTGTTGTTTTGTATTGTTACCTACCCTAAACGGGTCCTTCTGTCACATTCCACCCACCACCTGGCTTCTCCCACTATCCCGATGCTGGGCTTGACTTAAGAACGGGAGTGTGTTGGGTGTGTGTATGGGGGGACCGATTTACCAATCCCGGCTGCCATCTAGCGCTGACCGGTCAGCAAGGACGACACAGTTCTATTGCTCTAGCTTCCCCAATGTGAGCCAGTGGTCCAGGACCCTAATTGTATATTTCTTTCAATTTTAAATCTATATTATTTTACATCCATTGCATACGGTTTCCTAAATATCTAGGACCCATAAACTGGTGCCTTCTATGCCTAATTAGTCATCTGACACTGGCAAAAGTCAGCTATTATAATACCTATTGTAAGTGTTGGATCCTGTATATAGAGTTATAACCTTTCATTATACAGTCTGTGATGATAATGAGCCTAACAGGTTCAGGTCCCCGAAGAACCTAAACCTGCTGTTATTTAGCTGTTTGTACTGAAGTATTGCAGTACATAGACAAAATAGCAATTATATGTAAAGCCCATAGGTAAATAATGATGGCAGCAATAGAGGTCTTCAGAAGACCCCTGACCGCTATGTTAAAACATTAGCTTCATCACTGAGCAACCATTCCATTGCCACTTTCATGGACTAATAATTAAAAGTGGTTTCATTATTTAGTACCTATTATTTAGTATCCTCAGAGGATGATTGGATTGGCGCCCCCGCCCCACCTGGTCAGGTGTCACAAATGGGGTACTGCACCCATATAAGAGTGTGCAGTACTCCTGTCATCAGGGGGGTGTAATGTTAATCTGAGGCTCTCATTCCTGCATTCACACACTTAGGGGACTCAAGGGTTAATCTGACCCTGGGTGAGCCCCAGCCCTGGTGGAAGGAGTGTAAGTGTGGTGAAGAGAGTGAGCGGGAAGGAACAGGAGCGGTGCAGGAAGGAGAGAGAGAGAGAAGTGAGACAGAACAGAGAAAGAGAAGGAAAAAGAGAGGAAGGAGGTGACCCAGTGTTGGGCCAAGTAACGTGCCTGAGGGGATCCTAGTCTGCAACGGGGAACCGGCCCCGAGACACGGTGCAGGCAAAATTCAGTCCTCAACCGTCAACACCGGCCAGTCGAGGATCTCTCTAGAGATCCTGACAATCGTCCAGAACTTGTAACCCCCCAGTCGTCCCTAAACCGGGTTTATATACACTGTGTTCCAAATTATTATGCAAACAATATTTCCTCATAAATTCTCTAAATTACCTATATGAATTGCAGTCATTGTTATTTTCCAGCCATCTACTATTCTAGTATAATTGGATTTTTTTGGAACAAACTGCCTATGAAAACAGTATATTTTTAAAAATAATAAACACTCAAAATGCATGTTCCAAATTATTATGCACAGCAGAGGTTTCAACCTTTTTATTTTTATTTTGAACAAAAATTGGTCAGTTGCGAAATTATAAGCATTATCAGCTTATTACAAAATGAAATCAAACAGTTTTCAAGTCAAAACTTTCTTCTAGGTGATGTTACATTTGCACATAGGACCTTGTTCGAAAGAAGCTTCTGAACGCTCTCGTTCATTGAATTTGTCAGTTTTTGGATGGTTTGTGCTTCAATTGTTTTGCATGTGGACAGAATACCATCCCAGAGCTGTTGCTTAGATGTGAACTGCCTCCCGCCATCATAGACACTCCTTTTGATGATGCTCCAGAGGTTCTCAGTAGGGTTGAGGTCAGGGGAAGATGGTGGCCACACCATGAGTTTGTCCTCTTTTATGCCCATAGCAGCCAGAGATGCAGATGTGTTATTTGCAGCATGAGATGGTACATTACCATGCATGAAAATGATCTTGCTGCGGAGAGCACGGTTCTTCCTCTTGAACCATGACAGGAAGTGCTGTTTTAGAAACTCCACATAGATTATGGAGTTCATCTTTACCCCTTCAGAGATCCTAAAGGGGCCAACAATCTCTCTCCCCATGATTCCAGCCGAAAACATTACTCCACCTCCTCCTTGTTGGCGCCTTAGCCGTGTTTTCATGGGGTGTCCATCAACCAGCCATCCTCCACTCCATCCATCTGGACCATCGAGCGTTGCACGGCACTCATCAGTGAACAAAACAGTTTGGAAGTCAGTCTTCATGTATCGTTTGGCCCACTGGAGCCGTTTCTGCTTGTGTGCAGTGGATAGAGGTGGTCGGCAGGATTGCTTACGCAGAGCTGCAAACCTCTAAAGGACCCTGCATCTTGTTGTTCGGAGGACGCTGGAAGCACCAGCAGCTTCAAAAACTTGTCTGCTGCTATCACCAGGCATTTTTACAGCTGCTCTTTTAACCTGACGCAATTGCCTGTTGGAAACAGTCCTTAACTTTTCCTTATCAGCACGCACACGTGTGTGCTGGGAATCAGCTACATACTTCTTCATTGTGCGATGATCACGATGAAGTGTCTTGGCAATGTTGATTGTAGTCATGCCTTGACCTAAATACTCTACAATTTGTTGCTTCTCAGCCGCCAACACATCCTTTTTCTTTCCCATTTTGGCAAAAAATGTAGGCTGCTTAATAATGTGGAACAGCCATCTTAAGTAGTCTTGCCTTTATTTGCCAAACTAATTTGCACTCTGGAGCCTGGTACATGTTCTCCCCTCTTGTCTCTGAAGAGGTGGCCAGATTCTTGCCCCTGAAGACGCCATCATATCTGTATAGTGCAATGTTTATTGTAATAAGTATGTAATGTAGTATGCGATAGTGTATAGTGTAGTGCAAAATGTAGCCAAGGTAGGTATGTAAATAATAGGATTTTATAAGACTGGACTTGCCCTGTATTAGGTGACGGCAGGGCAAGTTAGTAGGCCCCTTTCACATCTAATGCAAGGCTGCATTTTGCTTCATTAGCGTTTCAATGTGTTCTTAAAACGCATCAAAACGCCTGCGTTTTTGCCCCCATTGATTTTAATGGAAACACATGTAATAACACATGCAAAAACGCATGTGCGTTTTCAAAAACGCAAAGCGCATGCGTTTTGCAAAAGCACACCAAAACGTTGCTTGTGACGCTAGCCCACAGGGGGAAGAGCCAGTGACTAGGGAACAGGACTGGCTTTATGGCTAGGGTCACATTTGGAAGGCTCATTGCGATTACCGTATTTAGATCTGGATGCAGTATTCGCATGAGTCTTCAGACACATTTTGAGTTCACAATGTGTCTTTACACCCGTATCTGATAACCGGATTGCTCAGAATGTGCAATCTGGTTGCCGGATGCTTTGTTCATCAGGGATGAACAAAGGGTTAATGTTAATAATAGATGTGGGCAACATGTCTGCAGGGAGTGCCCACCCTCCCTAAAGACATGCTGTCCACAATGTTAGGCATGTTAAGGGTTAATATGTGCAATTACAATATTGCCGGCTATTGTCAGCATTTACTATTTTCTGAATGAAACCCGGCGGCTTCTCACTGTGGAGGAGATACAGTACGTAATCTGTGTACTGTATCTGCCACTATCCAGGGTCCTGAAAGCATTAACATTAGGTATATGGCGGGCCGCTGCCCATACCGTGTTTTTGGTGTACTTGCAACAACGCATAGCGTGAAATGCATTGCACTTTTGCAATGTGTTTTTTGCATTGAAGCCTATGGGTGCCTATGGGTGCGTTAACGCATGCAGTTTTCAACATTTGCACATGAAAATAGTGCATACATTTAGCAAATGCATGTGTGGCGCCCCTGCGACCAGGGTGGCCACATGAGGGAACTGCAGCCAGGCAGATAGGAGACGAGTGCTACACACACACATCTTCAGCACATACACATCCACTAGAGCACAGCATCCAATCCGGAGCCCGGGACTATAGGCCGGAAAGGGGTGGTGGGGTTTAGAGGAAAGTGGGTGGGAAGATAGGTCAGGTGACAAGCTAGTACAAAAAGAGGAAAAGAGGAGGATGGAGTTAGTAGGCCAGTGGGTGCCAAGACCAGTGACAGAAAGTGACACTTCCCGGAAGCATAGGGCTCCCTAGAGACGAAGAATCCACAGAGACACCGTTTCATGGAGAGAAAGCTCGTCCATAGCCGGCATTTCATGGGAGAGTGAGGACAGAGACCCAACCGGTACCACCAGGTCCGAGGAGTACGGCAGCGTCGGCCGACTACAGGCGGGACAGGTTTCTCTTGAGGTACTCAGGTAGTCACACGGGTCGGAGACAGCCCGATGAGCCCTTGTAAGACAGGGACAGCCAAGGCTAGGCTGGGACCAGAATGTCGGCTCTGGGTGACCGTAGCTTTACACGGGGACATGAATACACCGACGGGGAGGCACAGATTCCAGGTCTGGTCACCCAACACACGGGCTGGAGGATCAGCAACATATAGGACCCGGCTTGCCACCCACATACACAGGGGGAAGTCAGACAAGGGACCGAGCTGCCCCCATACAGCCCACAGGGAAGAACTGAGGAAAGGAAAGCCGGAAAGGTTACAGAGAAAGTGAAGGGTCTCAGAGAGATAACCTGGCTGCAGATGGTTCCGAGTGTCCGGAGTTGCCTGTGTAAAGTGACTGTGTGAACTGTACTGTAAAGAACTTGTCAGTGAAACCCAGTGAACCCTGCTTGAGTCTCCTGTGTGTGATTACCTGCAAACAGAACTCTTAATTACATCTTGCACCCTGTCAGGAGCAGCCCCGACCCGCAGCGGGCTCATCCACCTTGCTGCAGTCTCAATCCATCCTCCTGACAGAAGTACACTGCAGCGATGGTCCCCTCATTGACCACAACCCATGGGTGGCGTCACAACAAAAACCCCTGTAAATATCCCCTTTTAATTGTGGGGCTCGGTACACGGTCTGGACCAAGACTGCCGTGATCATCCCCCAGTGCTACCCCATGTCCGGTACCGAGTACCTGTCCCAGTGGGTCACGTACATGACGCGAGTCTGACCCTAGCCTTACTAATAAATTAATATGGTAAAACGCACCACAGCTGAAGTAACGCTGCGGAGGAAAGACGCACAGTGAGCATGGGATTTCTAGAAATCCCTTCCACTGTGCTTGTACTGTACAACGTAGCATTTTGGACGCAAAGCAAACACACTGAGTCCATAACGCTGCAAACACTGATGATGTGCAGGCAGACTTAAAGTTGAATGTGTTGTACTAAAAGAAACATTGAGAAAGAACTGTTTGCCTTGTTGTCTGTCTTCAGTGCGGATGGGACCTGGTTCACCCTAGACATTGGCGATGTCCACCAGGTCCACCACAGCCGCCACCCTGGGCTGCCATCACATCTCTGCTGAGGATACTAAGGGTTTCATGTACCATAATGAGATTATATTTCCAAGGATTTTTATTTTAGTAATCTTGTTCTTCTGATTTAGCAATGCTTTTATTATTATGTGCGGTGCTTATTTTCCAGTCCTTAGTTCAACCATTCAGTAGATTCAGATTTGGAATATTGAATTTGTATCCAAGTATTTAATGAAGGCAATGGCTGATCTAGGATGGAAGACGGCAAACAGATATGGGACCTTGGGAGATGACTCAGCCTCCACAGTGACGTTACCCGGTGTATTTCTGCTGATGATCAGGAGCATTGTGTAATTGTGGGTCATACAGTTTGTTCTTATGCTTCATCCTAACCTCTGGATAGCATTAAGTCATTTGTATCTTAATAAATACATTGTTGTTCACATATCTGCTATGTGTTGAGTTTGCTTTTAACTTTTTAAGTACCAGATGTACGTTTTTCACAAACTTAGATGGTCCCTTTTTTAGGATGTCGTCCCTGTGTAATTTTGCTGTAGCAAAAGTTTAGTGATCTACCATACTAATTACCATAAGTGTAAGGTCAATATACTTTTAACGGCTCATATGAACAGCTACATCTCCTTATCTACAGGAGCATCTCAACGAATTACAATATCATCAAAAAGTTCATTTATTTCAGTAATTTAATACATATATTATACAGAGTCATAACACACAGAGTAATCTATTTCAAGTGTTTATTTCAGTTAATGTTGATGATTATGGCTTACAGCCAATGAAAACCCAAAGGTCATTATCTCAGAAAATTAAAGTAGGGAGAATGAAGGGTCTGAGAGATAAAATATGACCTAAATAGGTATCAAAGGCTTCACCTTGTGTGGTTGTGAGAGTCACAACCACTATAACAGCAAATCATGGCTGCTGCAGTCCCCAGCTTGGGGTATATAGAGTAGGGAGGATGAAGGGTTAAACCGTGCTGCCATATTCCACGAGACATCAAAGGGTGAATATAATATATTGATTTATTAGTCATCGCTTTTCAGTACATCCTACGTACTTTAATGTTCTCAGATAACGACCTTTGGGTTTTCATTTGCTGTAAGCCTTAATCATCAACATTAATAGAAATAAACACTTTAAATAGATCACTCTGTGTGTAATGACTCTATACAAAATATGTGTTTCACTTTATGTATTGAATTACTGCAATAAAGTAACTTTTTGATGATATTCTAATTCATTGATATGCTCCAATATGTAAACTTTCGGACAGATTCATCAAGTTGATTACTCAGTGAGTTCTTTGCTCCAGCCATTTTGTCATGTTAGTAAAGGCAGACGGCATGGCGAGGGGTCAGATGTAATACACCATGGGCATTGAGACTGAATGAGAAAGCTAAATTCATTGATTAAAATACATGCCCCAATACCTTTGTCCTTAGGATACAGCCTGTGGCTGTGTTGTGGCTGCACGGCTGAAGCTCTGTCCATCTGCATTCGGTCAAAGGCTAAACATTTGTAAAACAGCAGATAATGACCACCATGATGGGCAATATTTGTCTACATGCTGCCAGCTGCACAGCCTGGCCCTACTGATACAGTGTATGACACAAGGTGATGGTTAGTTCACCACATTTATAGACCTGGGTGGTTGTGCTGTGCACATTACTCATTGCTACTGATAAGAGGACCTAAAGGCCTGGAAAACACATCCTGCACCTCTGATCTCAAAACCTAAAGTTTACATGATGCAGCTAAATCACCACCACCTCCACCAGTCTACTGAATGAGACATTACCCATCCTTTAACAGTATAGTTTGGTAGGTAAAATGACCACTGATGTCAAGGGGTACTGCATACTAAACCAACCAAACTCGTACTAACTTGAGGCATCACACTGACACATCAGTTTTACCTTATAGTGAACATGATGATTAAAAAAAAATAAACAATTGTGTAATTGCACTTGAGGCGCTCCCAGGCCGTGGGGTACTCCAGAACCGGATCACTGTTACTGTCGCTGGGGAGTCACGGGGGTCGTGACCTGGTCCTGTGGTCTGGGCGTCAGTTGAAAAAGGGGATAGGTACAGGGGAGGTTGTCGTGACGCCACCTGTGGTATGTGGTCAGTGGGGACCACCGCTGCTGCACAACCTTCGGGGATGATGGGTAGCAGCTGAGATGGGACCGCTCTCCACGGGTAAAGCCAATCCCCGGTGCAGTGTAAATAGTCTATGTGTGAGATGTAGGACGACGGGCACAAGGAATAGACAGACTCACTGTTTTGTAGTTTTCTCAGTCCTTTACTGGAGCAGATGGTAAAAGCTGTCCACGGAGTCTTGAGAGCAACTTGGGGTTATTCTCACCCGACAGGGTCTTTGGCTCCCTTACTGCGCTTGTAATTTGGCTCCTGCTGCTGCTTAAGCTTGGCTGCCGGCCCTGACTCTTCCTGTGAGGTACCGGTATGACAGGCAACTCGAGTCCTTTCCTCTACTCTGTTCCCGTGTGTCAGTGTCTCTGAACTCTGTATGTTGCTGTGTCTCTGGTACAGCTTAGCTGGAGAATTTGGACTCCCCACTTTCCGGTTCTGACTGTTGGGATGTGTGACCCTGCACAATCTCGGACTCCGGTGTCCGTTCTATGCACCTTTCCTCTGGGGAGAGCACGAAGTTGCTCAGCCTCCCAGGTGTGTTCCTGCTTCTCCTTTCTTCAGACCCTAGCCTTAGGCCTGGAACTCGTCAGTGGACTCTGAGATGAGCTTAGCACTGCTCTTTTACACTCAGGTCCTCTTCACAGTCCTCCTAGGAACTGAACTCTTCACAGCCCTCTCAGGAACTGCACTAACTAGCCCCTTCCCAGAGCAGACTATATAGGGTAGCTCACCCTGAACCCGGGCATGGTCTCCTCCTTCTGGCCTGGAGGTGTTGGTGTTGTGTGTGTGTTGCCTGATGAAAAATACCCTGTGTTGCTTTCTGGTGACACCACTACCTGGGGGCAGTGATGACACTGTGGCGCTTTGACCCAGGGGTGCCACACTCTTTTTTTACGATTTCAAAGCATCTGGAATTTTTTCTGTTTTTCAGTACACTTTATGGTAAAATAAGTGATGTCATTCAAAAGTACAATTCATCCCTCATATGTCTATACTGACGGGAAAATAAAAAAAGTTATATCTCTTGGAAGAAGAAGAGGGAAAAACAAATTCACAAAAAAGGGAGAAGGCAAGGTAGAAAGAGGTTAAAAGATTGGGTGTAAGTGTATTGCTGCTAATGTTCATGTGCCCAACACGAAATCGGAGGCCTATTGTCTAGTGTGAAAATTGCAAGTTTTTTTTTCTTAACACATGGAAGTCAAAACTGCTGTATGGGATAATGGGATAATGTTTAGTAATAATAATATAGAACATACATGAGCACATATTGTAGCACGATAACGGCTTTGTACATCCTGACTCTGTACAAGGTGTTACATTTGTAGATGATATAAGCGGATGTATCTGAACGTTAGCCGATCCTCCATATTCTACAGCTGAACTCCTACATGGCAGTAATGGTAAAGTCACAGAATAATGGATCTAATTGAGCTGGGTGAGAGGTTTATGTTATCTGGATAGGCAATTATAACTGTGTTTTCTTCCTGAACCAAAACCAGGGTGTGAACAGTTAATGATTACAACTAAACAATTAACATAGATCAGCATTGTTTGCTATAAGATAAATCCTGTACAATTGTCATTTTGGCTCATCTGATGATCTGGATCCTGCAAGTCCTTAGACCCGGATGAGCCATTGTTTTGCAGCATGGACACATCAAGATGGAACAATGAGAGCTCGACTGGCAAAATGGCGACAGGAGGAGCAAACGGGATCCACTGGATCCAATGGAACAGTTGGGATTATGGCAACAGATGTGAAGAGCTGAAATCCAAAAGTAAATCAGAGGAAACTCAATGATGAGAGAGTAGTGAAGCAGGGCTGAGTTATACCGGAGGTTCAAAAGCAAAAGGAACAGAGCAGAATAATCTCACCCTTGAAGGGATTGTCCCCTCTAAACTGATAATTGTGCAGTCGCTCTAGTCGCTGTGCACTGCCAGGATTCACATTCTCTAAACCAGGGACACACTGCAGTTGGGGCGCTTTCACACCTGCATATTTTTTTGTCTGCCGTCTCAACCTGTCCATATCCTGAAGCACCTTGATCAGGTATGTGACCCTATTATTCCTAATACGGGGCCGCAGGGACATCAGGTGGCATCAGGCTTTGGACGGAGGCAGTCGAGTGCATCGTTTTGCGTTCCCCCCCCCTTCCCCGTACCATGTTGTGTTTTTGCGTCGCTGTAAAGATCCTGATGCGTCCAGATGCAGCACAATGTGTGAAAACAACGCATTGACTTCAATGAAGCTGCATCTGGATCAGGATGACTGCAGCCGAGCCGGATCAGTATTTGACACTGAGCATGTCCAGAGCAGTTACTGCATGTCTGGGGATCTCTCTCTTTATCTCTCTTTCTCTGTCTCTCTCTCTTTCTCTCCCCTTCTCTCTCTCTCTCTCTCTCTCCCTCTCTTTCTCTCTCTCTAGCTCTCTCTCTCTTTGGCTCTCTCTCTATCAATTCAATTCAATTCAATTCAAATGAGCTTTACTGGCAGGACTAAGTACATATTAGCATTGCCAAAGCAAATGGTAAAAATAGGGGGACTGGGGTAGGGAGTGGGGAGTAGGGAGGCATATAGAGGTCCAGGATATATCAGGATCCTATTAAAGGGTAGTGGTATGTCCAGGGTAGGGTATATAAGTCCATGGCACATCAGGCTCTTAGTTGGGGAATAGGGACGTGTCCAGTGTGGGGTATAGATGTCTATGGCATATCAGTCTCCTCTTAGTCTGTGGCAGGCATTAACTTTGTGCTGCTTTGGCCACTGCACTCTTCCCCCAGTAGTATTGACAGTTTTTCTTCGTCCTCCATGGAGATGAATTCTGGGAGATCAGTCAGTCTCTTGAAGTGAGTGTCCCTCACTGCGGAGTATTTGGGGCCCCTCAGCAAGAAGTGGGTCTTGTCTTCCACAGCCTCCTGGGGGCACTGCTGGCACAGTCTGCTCTCTCGGGGCTTGTAGTTCTGTCGGTGTCGCCCAAATTCGATGAGTAGGCTGTACCGGCTCAGGATCTGTCGCTCTTTGGGGTGTTCCAGTGTCTCGAGATATGGGGCCAGTTTATACTCCCTCTGGTATATCGTCAATTTCTGTGATTTGCATATGTCATTCCTCCAGATGCTGATGTGGCACCCTGGCACCTGTTGGGCACCACAGAAATCCTTAGAGCACAAATGGAGTAAGTAACAGCACAGCAAAACCCACAAACACAACAACACTTAGAACACCTGGTTTCACCCCGAGCCCCTAGGGGGAGCTCCACTGGTGACTTTAAACCAGTTCCCCCTATAAATAGAGTCTTGGAGGGAGAAACTTCAGAGTGTGGTAGACGCTACAAGAGCTGCCAGCCTGTGTGAAACCTCCACCCTATGAGGAACACACTAGGCCCAACCAGCCTGTTAGCAAGTGGAGGTCCCTGCAATTGGGATAAGAGGAAGAAGGAGATCACCTCTCAGGAACACAGAGTTATTCCGACTCTCTCCTTAACAACCGGTTACTGGAACCGAAGCTGTGAGAGCGACCAAGCCATCACAGAAGAACCAGCATACTACACAGGGAGTCTAGCCCCCTGCTCACCTGTCGCACCTACCAACGAGAGCCCAGGGAAGAAGGTAGAATTATCATCACCCTTTTACAGTGCCCTCAGTGCTGACAACCAGGTGAAATCCGTTCTATTGAACAAACTGCCCGGTCCGGAGGGATTCCACATCCACCCGACCTTAGCACCAGAACTAGAGAAAGGAAGCCTAACACTGCTTGCTGTGAAACTCCAGAAGTGCCGACTTCACTATCCCGGTCCAAGTGTACCTGACTACCATCCAGTAAAGGTACCTAAAAGAGACTTTGTGTGGTTGTACGTTACTCCTGGATTCAGCGCGCAGCATCCCGCAGCTGCCTCACAACATCTTGCGCAGCTCCCGGCTCCGGGGATTCCCGCTCATCCTGTGGGGAGCGTTCCATCTCGCTGTATAACATCCCCCGGAGACCCGAACAGCGCTGGTAAGGTTACCAGAACACCCGCAGGTGGCGTCACGAAGACAAATCACCCCTACTGTTCCGCCATTTCCCCTATTGATCTGGACCACCGGGCCTACACCACCGCAGGCGCGGTTCCGTGACTGGAGCAGAAACAACGCCCGCTACGTGTACCCCCGGCTACGGTGAGTCACTGAGATATTCCTCTTTTCCTTTGTGCACCATCTTCTGGATTTTGCCTTTTGTCAGGCCATGTAGGCTGGTGGCTTGGTCAGGCTGTCTTTGGGTACTTGGTGTTGGGAGGCTACCTGGGGCTTCCAGGTGTAGGAAGGCTTTGTGATGGTAGGAGTTGGGGTTACTGCTTTGTAGATGAGCCCTGAATGACAGCACCTTCGTCTGGATCTCAAGGTGTAGCGGGAATCTGCCCAGCCCTCGGCAGGTACTATCTCACTCTCTTTCTCTCTCTCTCCCTTTCTCTCCTTCTCTCTTTCTCTCTCTCTCTTTCCCTCTCTCTCTCCCTCTTTCTCTCTTTCTCTCTCTATCTTTCTCTCTCTTTCTCTCTCGCTCTCTCTCTTTCTCTCTATCTCCCTCTTTCTCCCTCCTTCTCTCTCTCTCTCTGTCTCTCTATCTCTTTCTTTCTCTTTCCCTCTCTCTCTCGCACTCTCTCTCTCCTCACAATACTTCAAAATGTCATTTTCGTAAGAAAATGCAAGGACGGACCAGGTCTAAAAACGCATGCAAAACTGATACAACTGCAGCGGGTTGTTTGCATCATCCTGTGCCTAATCAGGCAAAAAACCGCTGCGGTGGCAGCGGATGCAGATGCCTGTGTTTTCATTCTGATTAGGATGCAACACAAGTGTGAAACCAGCTATATGCAGAATGCATGTTCAGCCAGAGTCCCTGGCAAGTGGGTGTGGCCGTGTTCAATACAAATGTATAGAGTAAGACCACACCCACTAGACAGCCGCGCCCACTAGTCGGACACGCCTGTTCCATACACTTGTATTGAGCAAGGTCGCACTGACTGTCGCAACCGCCATCAGGTTAGCAGGACCTGTCAAATCAAAGCTAAATCATGTCAAGGTGTCTCCGATGGCTCCTGCAATCCTCAGGTTGGGAGACAAATGTAACAAGGGGAAGATAACTAGGGGGATCGCTGAGGCAAGTTTCTTAGTCCAGCTATGGAGTAGTAGCAGTGGTGGATTTAGTCCCATAGGAAACACGAACACCATAGGTTTCTTGAAAGATTAAGAACTTTTACTCCATATTAAATGTAAAGTCAGTAGTGTACATTTAATTAACTCTCCCTCTTTTTCAGCTCTGAGAGTTTCTTAGCAGCGGGGATCTGTATAAAGTTCTCTGTATGATGTGCAGCTTTTCTACTCTATACTGCTCATAATCGCTAGAGGACAGGAGGGAGCAGGTGATGTCATGCTTCTAAACACACAGTACTCACTTTGTCACTATTGCGTCCTCACTCCTGCTTCTCCATACAACAGCTACATACAAATGCCAGAAAGGAAATTGTAGTTTTTGTTTTATTTTCTAATGAAAAAAAAATTGTCTCTGTGTTTTTTTTTTTTTTTAATGTTCTCTAGAAATTCATGGTGGCCAGGTCTAATTTGGCTTGACACCATCAATTTCGGGCTTAGTACCAGCTAAGAATACAAAACTGGTTTTAATCCATTATTACCCAGCATGCCACCCCCCTCCAAGGCCACTAGAAAGCCAGGTAAAGTGCCATTTTCAGGGGCTACTGCTGAGATATGAACTTGGGTGACCTCTGACGTCACTGCGAACGCTGCCAAAAACTGAAGCTGTTCTAGGCAAGTGCAGTGAATGTCCCTGAACGTTAATGAGTGGCATTGGAAGTATATGCGGATGGGACAGTGGGATGGTAGGATGTGGGACTACATTATTAGTAATGTGCTTGTTTTTTACAACCCCTGGACCCGAACAATTCACGGGTTTCACAGAGAAACCCATGTTGGGGATCTGTGCATGACCACTAGTTGTTCGGTACAGACCCCGAATTTTACAGTTCGGGTTCGTCCATCACTAATGGTCAGCCAAGCAGCTATGTTTTCTCCAAAAATACTGCCATGTTTCCATGGGCTGTTTTTGGCATTGTAGGCTGAATTGCAAAATCAGACAACCCATGGACCACAAAAGAATTTTTTTTCTGCAATTAAGCAGCCATATTTCTTTATTATATGCAACTGCATTAAAGGTAATCTGTTAAAAGTTTTTTTCTATGCAATCTGAGACCATGACATGATGGAGGAGCTGAGACTTTGAGTTCAGCAATGTGTCACTTATTGGGCTGTGTGTCATTGCTTCAATAAAATCATCAGAAGATTATCACTACATGACTAGGTGTCTTGCGACTCTTTGTCAACTGCGTATCTGTGTATCCCATCTTCCACCACTAATCAGGAGCTTTCTGTCAATGTACAATGTATACAGAAAGCTGACAATCAGTCGTGTGTGTGTGTGTGTGTGTGTGTGTGTGTGTGTGTGTGGTGGTGGGGGGGGGGGGTCATACACAGCTCAGTATTTTGAGCTCTGCTAGATCTACATCAGAAAGAAAATGTGATCACCGGTATATCAAAATGTCAGCATTGAAGATCAACAAGTGACACATTGCTAAAATCAAGTTTTTTGCCCCTACATCATGCTGCTCACAGATTACATAGCGAAAACCTGCTGACAGATTCCCTTTAAGGATACATCAAGTATAAGGCCTGTTTCACATGT
>JARQOC010000003.1:73756872-73827086 GCA_033576535.1 Allobates femoralis | reverse complement strand
AGTGAGGAAGTAGATAAACTCTAATACCACCTAATAAAGGTAGCAATCCTAAGTCATAATCGACTCTTTAACAAGCCTTTTAATATGACTTAGGATTTGTGCCAGATCAGAACCCCAAACTGCAGATGCTGCGTTTCAGGGTGATTGCCCCTCATCAGAATACTCTCCACAAGGAGAATAGCTGTTCCCCCAGAGCTCGTCTTAGCCTCTCATACAGCCAGATCAGATCCCATACACTGCACTGATGAGGGGCAATCACCCCAAAACGCAGCGTCTGCAGTTTGGGGTTCTGACCTGGCACAAATCCTTGGTCATATTAAAAGGCTTCTGAAAGAGTCGATTATGACTTTTAGGATTGCTACCTTTATTATGTGGCACTAGAGTTCGTCTACTTCCTCACTGAAGTGACAATTTGCATGTCTGTATTTATCACCCACTCCTGGTTTTGGCTAGAAATACTGAGGTAAACTCCCCAAATACTCAATATGTGCACATGTCCTAATGAAGCAGATGGAGACACTTAAGACCACGTGCACACGTTGAGTATCTGAGTTTTTAACTCATTATTTGTATCCAAAACCAGGAGTAGGTGATAAATACAGACGTGGTGATGTGTTTCTATTACACTTTTCCTCTGATTGTTCCACTCCTGGTTTTTACAAATACTAAGGTAAAACTCCCCAAACACTCCACGTGTACACATGGCCTTATGTGTGTTACATTGTACCATTTGATCCGCGGCAGTTGTGATGTGACCGGTTCTGTCAGGAGATCGGCCCTCACAATTTCTTCTTTCTGCAATCTTTACGTCAGGTCACCTCAGCGGTGGATCAGCTTCTCGGTGGACAGAAGGTGGATGCCATCTTGTGTGTAGCCGGAGGCTGGGCGGGAGGATCTGCAAAGGCTAAATGTAAGTACATGAAGATTGGGTGTGGGGTTTTCATGTTGCACCTATAATTATTGAAAACTTTTAAGTCACGTTTACAATGAAGGGATCCAGATCTGAAATCGTATTTTATTTCTAGAATGCAGTGGAAAATCTAAAGGCATTGGTTGTCTCATTCTTACCGCGTGAATGGCATTCTAAACTCAAGTACACTCCATTATCTGAATACGTGCACACAATGTCTTTTTATCAGTCGTCTATGACAGCACCCTAAACAAGAGAGGGATCTGCCCTCCAAGGACAGGGAACTATTAAGCTTTAAAAGAGGCGGTTCCTCTCCCATGTCAGTTGGCTTCCTGTCCCGTGAACGTGGAGCCTCAGGAATGGCGGTTCCAGAAGTTTTGTTTTCTTTATTTGAGCTTATTTTGCGCCTTTTTTTTTCTTTATCTTTATAGGGACACATACCGATCATGCAGGTGCAGCTTCCCTAGATGGCTGGGCATGGCAGGCACAATGGTCCATGGGTGCTGGCGCGGGGTAGGTTGGTTCAGGCCCTGTGGCTGTGGTCACCAGGGGTGCGGGCTCCCAGTCCCTGGAGGCGATGATCCTCCAGAGTGCTGTGCTCGGCGGACCAGGACCAACCTGGACAAATCAAGACATCTCAAATTTCTCTAGGGCTTCTGTTGGACTCAGACATATAAGTGTCGCCTTCCACCAGACAAAGTGACAAAGATCCAGACTCTAGTGATGAAGGCCATAGAATCTCCGACTGACTCTGACGCGGGCCATGTCACTTTAGGGTCTCTCACGGCACTCATACCGGGAGTATGCTGGGCTCAGGCCCATACCAGGACACTACATAGGGGTTCCTGATTCTCTAGAATGTTCCAATCTCAGAATCTGGCGGGCAAATTGACTCTGCAACCGGCTACACTGAAGTCTCTCCGCTGGTGGTTGGACAGTTCAGTGCTGTCCAAAGGAGTCCCCTGGTGGTCCCCAGCTACAAGGGTGGTCACAAGCGATGCTAGACCCTCAGGGTGGGGAGCTCGCCGAGATTAGAATGTGCTTCAGGGTGATTGATTAGGTCCTCAGAAGGACAGTTCCTCCATCTTGAAGGAATTGATGGCCGTGGAAAAAGTGATAGAGGAGTTTCTGCCAGCATCGCAAGGTCATCATGTCAAGATCCTGTCTGACAAACAGGTGTCGGTAGCGTATATAAACCGCCAGGGAGGGACCCGGTCCAAAACACTGATGGATGTAGCAAACCAGATCCTTCTAGCAGAGGCACACTTGGCCTCCATCTCTGCAGTACACATTAGAGGAAAGGACAACTACAAAGCAGATTTCCTCAGCTGATAACACCTTTGCCAGGGTGAGTTCACCTTAAATCAGGCAGTGTTCCTCCAGATAGCAGACATGTGGGGGACCCCCACATGGCGACCAGATCTAACCGAAAAGTGGATAGTTTCTGCTTCCTGGATCCCAGGGATCGTCCATTTGCAGTGGATTCCCTACTGATCAGATGGGGCTTTCAGGCTAGCTTATGCTTTTCCCCCACTAATCCTGATCCCAACAATTCTCTGCAAAATATGAGCAGACAGGGCATGGACAATCTTGATATCCCCCTTTAGGCTGAGGAGGCCATGTTTTTCTGGCTCCAGCAGAAGTCAATCTGACCCCTGGGTCCTTCAGGATCTTCCAGACCTCCTCTCCCAGGGACCTATCCATCACCTGCAGACAGGTTACACATGACTGCCTGGAATTTGAAAGGGAGCTTCTGAGTAGTAGGGAATTCTCTGCTGGGTATCCTTAACTCTCCTCAAATCTAGAAGGCCTGTAACTTTCCCGGATTTGTCACAGGACTTGGAAAAAATTCCTGTCAGTTTTCAAGGGAAGATCTGAAAGTGGAGTCCCAATTAACTTAGTTTTGGAATGCCTACAGAAGGTGGTGAAGATGGGGGGGGGGGGGGGGGTGTCTCAGTAGCACCCTAAAAGCCCAGGTGTCGGCACTTGGAGCTCTGTATAATTTCAATTTATTAGGGGACCCCTGGGTTTCAGGTTCTGTAGAAGCATGTGCCAGATCTAAACCTGTTCGGTCCATTATCTCAGCCCCTTGAGATTTTAACCTGATTCTCTCTGTGTTAACAGAATCCCCCCCCACCCCACCCTTTGAGCCCTTACAGGAGGTTCCCATTAAAGTCCTTTCTCTTAAGACGGTCCTCTTGGTAACCTTGACCTCTGCTTGGCGGATAGGGGATATTCAGGCCCTTTCAGCAGACCCTCCCTTCACCCTTTTTTCAGGACGATAGGGTGATCTTGAGACCTGACCCGGCATACCTCCTAAAGGTATTCTCTACTTTTTCACCAGTTACAAGAGACTGTCTTGCCCACTTTCTGTAGTAGCCCTACCAACAATAAGGAAATAAAATTACATTCCCTTAAGGGGGTGTCACACGCGTCAATATCGCCTGCACGATATCGGCTGCACGTGACGTTGCAGCGATATTGACGCGTGTGACATACTGCATCAACCAGCGATAAATCGCTGGTTGATGATCGCCAGGTTTCGGAACCAGCTCAGAAACCTGGCGATTGTCGCCCGGTGGACACGCAGCATCGCTGCGTGTGACACCGGGAGCGAGCGATATTCCAGCTCCCAGCGCCTGTCACAAGCGCTGGGAGCTGGTAACTAAGGTACACTGCGGGTAACTAGGCAGCGCGTGCTGCCTAGATACCCGACGTGTACCTTAGTTACCAGCCTCCTCCGCTCACCGGGTGAGCGGAGGAGGCTGGTAACTAAGGCACACGTCGGGTATCTAGGCAGCGCGCGCTGCCTAGTTACCCGCAGTGTACCTTGGAGACCAGGCTGCTCCCGCTTCCAGCAGGCTGGCAGCGGGAGCAGGACATCGTGGAAACGATATTTAAATCGTTTCCATGATGTCACTGGTCAATTGATCGCTGGTGAGTCTGTCTGTGTGACAGCTCACCAGCAATCAGCCGTCAATGTCGTCAGCGATCAGATCGCTGACGACATTGACGCGTGTGACACCCCCTTTAGATGCTAAACGTTGTCTAGAGAGGTACCTAGAGTCCACTAGTTCCTGGAGGAAGAATAGGTGCGCCTTTGTTTACTTTCATCTGACCCTGAAAGCATGTAGGACCTCCAAAGCCACGCTAGCTTGTTGGGTTAGGGAGGTTATTAGTATGGCCTATTCTGCAAGCGACAAAGAAGTGGAGAAGAATATCAGAGCTCACTCCACAAGGTCCGTGGCTACTACCTGGGCAGAAAGGCCAGGGGTGTCTATTGATCAAATCTGTAGAGCGGCAATGTTGTCTTCGCCTTCTACCTTCCATAGGCACTATAGGCTGGATCACATTTGGGAGTAGAATTCTCCAGGCCCATCGTCCCTCCCTAATTCTGTCGCTTCTCTGTAATTCTCTCATGGGTGCTGTCATGGACGACTGATAACATGTAATTGCATACCGTTAATGTGTGTTTTTGGAGTCTATGATGGCACCCTTATATTCGTTCCCATTGTTGAGGGTTCGTCACTTTTTCTTCTTCTTCTTCCCTTGGTGTTTTGTTTTTATACGTGGTGTTCGGGGTTGTGGTGGGCGAACGATATTCCAGAGGTCCGTTTTTCAGACTCTGTAACCAACCAACTCTTGGACTGTGAGCCCTCGCGGACAGGTTCCTCTCTTCCTCCTGTACCTGTATGACTTGATTGTCCACTTATATTGTACTTGTCCTTGTCTACCCTTTCCTATTGTAAAGCGCCATGGAATCTAATGGCGCTATATAAATAAATAATAAATTAACAATAACTGACATGAGGAGTGGAACTGCCCTTTTAAAGCCTTATGGTTCCCTGTCCTTGGAGTGCGGATCCCTCTCTCGTGGGTGCTGTCATGGACTCCGAAAAAAAAAACCATTATCAGTAAGTAATTACTTGTTTAATGCAGGTTGTACACCGGAGTCAGTCTGAAAATGCTCGCTATGCACTATGTCCATATTATGGGACGTGAAAAGGATGCTGGGCACATGTTCTGTCTCATGCCACTACTTTTTACCATTTCTGGGATTGGAAACCCTGTTAAACTTACTCTTAACAATATAGAATAAGAGATACTGGAAGCTGCATTAGGAAAATGACAGCAGGTATATTCTGAAGTGGCCTTGCCTGCTAGAAAACTTTGTTCACATATCCTTAAAGGGAACCTGTCACATGAAAAAAGCACAGTTAATCTGCAGGTTAATAGCACTTTAAACACACCTGGTGCCTGCACTTTGAACCCTGCAGCGTTCAGGTTTCAGTCATGAGGGCGGTGCCAGCACGGGTTCAGTCACCACTCTGTATTGAGAGCAGAAGCTGTAATTGCCTCCACTGCACTGACAGCCGCTCAGCATCAGAACCTGCTGTCAGTCAGTGCAGGGGTGCGGGTACAGCCGCTGCTCTCAATACAGAGTGGTGACTGAACCCGTGCTGGCACCGCCCTCATGACTGAAACCTGAACTCTGCCAGGAGAAATAATATTCTTTTCCTCCTGGTAGTGGGCTTTAATGTGCTAGTTCTTGGCAGGTTCCAAATACTATTAACCTGCAGATTAACCCCACACTCCCCAATATCACAAGTTATCCTTTTTTTCATATATCCCGATTTGCTGATTGCTGAGATCCTGAGAATGTGGCTCAAGATCCCTGAGAACTGGGCACTGCAGAGCCCTGGTATGAATAAACCAGAGAAGCCAATGCTCAACCTTTTCTCTTGCTGTTATGTATGGGACAGCTGGAGTGCAGCGCTCCATTTCCAGCAGTTCTATTGTCAATGAATGGAGCAAAGGTTGAGCCTGGATACCTCCGCACCATTCAAGCTGCGGCTCTACAGATCCCCGTTCTTGGCGGTCCAGAATCCTGCTCTCGATATTATTGTCAGTTCACCAGCTATAAGCAAATTATTTTTCCCTACCCTCAGGATAGGAGGTAACTTACCATTTTGAGAAAAGCCCTTGAAGTAAAAATGTTCTGGTGTATGATGGGCCAGGTGCACGCTTCTTAATGAACTTGGCACGTATTGTCCATGAGCCGAACTGAACTTCAGCTGGATTTTCATCATAACTTATTGCAATTTCTTGGGAAAATTATTGTAACTTTTTTGGCTGCTCTTTACACCCTCTTGGCCTGTGATTTAACTGCTATGTGTCAGCATATCAGTATTTTTATTTTATGCAGTATATAGTAGCATGTTAGTGACAGGTTTCAAATGCTATAATCAGGGCTGTGGAGTCGAAGTCGGTGTCCATTTTGATGGATTAGAATTCAGGGAAATTAAGTAGTCAGATGTTTGGCTTAAAGCCAGTTTACACGCTGCAATGTCCCAGCGATCTGACCAATGATCAGGATCACTGGGACATCGCTATATGATCGCTGGTGAGCTGTCACACAGGCAGACTCACCAGCAACCAACGAGACCGCTGGTAACCAGGGTAAACATCGGTAACTAAGCATAGCGCTGCTCTTAGTTACCCGATGTTCACCCTGTTTACCATGTCCCGGCATGTACTGTGCGGCGCTGGGCATCTGCCGGGAGGTTGATGATCGTTGGTGTCCCACTTTCACACACACCAATGCTAGCCGCCCAGAGGGAGACAAACGATCGAAAAGTGGCCCTGGCCATTCCGCAACGATCAGTGAGCTGATCGCTGATCGTTGCAAGATGTCACACATAGTGCCTTCGCTATGGGGTCGCTGCAACGTCACAACGATGTCGACACATGCATATAAACCGGCCTTTACTGATTTCATTGCCATGGTTGTGGAGTTGGTGTCTGAATGAGGGAAATTGAGGAGTCAGATGTTTGGCTTACCAACTCCACAGCCCTGGTTATAATGGCCGTATCCTGTTACTGATAATGGTTTACTGGGCTGGCTTCACACATCTCAGTTTCATAGTCTGAATATAATCTGACTTCACAGACCTGAAGGAAATCACTATAGTAAGCTTAACATCTGACTCCTCAGTTTCCCTGGATCCGACTCCAATTCCACCAAAATGGACACCGACTCCAGCTCCACAACCAGGGCTGTGGAGTCAGTAAGCTAAACATCCAACTCCGACTCCTCAATCTCCCTGAATTCAACTCCACCAGAATGGACACAGACTGCAACTCAATTACTCCGACTCCACAACCATGGCTGTGCAGTCATTAAGCCACACATCTGACTGCTCAATTTACCGGAATCCAACTCCACCAAAATGGACACAGACACTTGACTCCACAGCCCTGATTGCCATATTGGGTCTATAATTATATATTTGGGTCAGGAGACCTATGGCCGGTCCAGAAATCATGGCCAACATAGACTTTGAAACTGAGATGTTTAACACCGGCCTTAGACTTTTAGTCAGAGCTTCGTCCTCTTACTAGATATTGAAACAAGTATCCTCCAATTTTCTGGAATCTTAACAGATTCCTTGTGTCCTGTGCGACATCAAATGCTACCCCTGAGAACGGATTAAAGACTACAATTCACAGTGACTCAGGCGTTCTACCCACATGTGCGCCTGCTACCAATTTATGCTAATAGTTTTCATAAGAGCCAGATGGAAACGGGTTTTGTTTGTATTTTATGACGTTCTTGGAACCACACGAGTTCTATGAACACTATATATTCTACAAATGGTTTTCATTAAACTTTATGTCCGTTCTTGTGGAAAATAAAAATAAATGATGTCTGATCCCTCTATTCAGCCGCTGTATTTTCTTTTCTTATAAGGTAGATAATGTGACATTAAATGGTATTACTTCTATTTGTAAAAATACACAATTCGTCGTTACTGCATGTATAGTTAATCATTAGTGAGCAGCAATGATGACACATCTGTATTTGCTCTATTGATCTGTCCTGTAAATGGCAAAGTTAAATCTGAATTCTTGCACATTTATTTATTGTCGGCTTGTTTTCCTCACTGCAAATTAAAAATAAAAAGCCAGAAAATCCCTTTTAAAATACAAATGAATTACACTTTCCTAGTTACATCTGAGTTTGGCTGAGGAGACTCTGAAAGATGTCTATACTGGTATTGATCAACCTATTACATTACAGATGTGGCCCATCCAAGTGTCAATCAATGCTTTGTCCTACATTTTAATTACATGAGAATCTTGGCGCTGTCCTGATGATGGTGAAGGACCGTGTGCGACCACTGATCGGCCACAGCCGCCACATTCTTGGTTTTAAAGCAAATCTGTTACCAGGTTTTTGCTATTTAATCTTGAGGAAAATAGATAAAAATTAAAGCAAAATAGGGTTTTATCCTGGTGACAAAGCAATAAAATGAATTATTGGTTTGCTTACCTTGTCGGGTTGTGTGACAACCAGTTATTTTTGCACAGATTAGCTAATGCAGGGGATCCCCGTGTTGCACTGCAATTGAGTACACAAAAAGCAGAATGTTGGGTGGATGAGAAATCCGCGCTAGTGTATGATGAAATGAAAGGCTAAAAAAGATTTTATATATCTAATATATAATTCACCGCGGCACCATTGTGGGATAGCCACACAGGTGACAGAAGTCTGTGACACAAACGCCACCACTATTGGGCGATCCAGCGGCGCCAGCTGCTGATCGCCTGACTGTAGTCACGGCTCATCACCCGCTGCACGGGTCCCTGTTCGCAGCCGGGAGATGACGGCTGCTCGCAGCGGAAGTGCCCCGGCCGCCATATGGAACACCCAAGTTACGGTATTCCGATATGGTGGCCGGCTTCAAATCCCCTGCCAAAGCCGTAGTCATGCGAGAAGAGAGCTGATTGGTCGCCGCCACCAGCGGCGACCATCGCGCTCCTGGTTTCAATGCGCTGTGGTCGTTGCGGTCAGCAGCGACCAATCAGCGAAGCTGCTCGCGCCTTGGTGGGAGATTTGAATCACGCGCCGCTGATAGGCTGAGCAGGATTCAATCAGCGGCGCAGAGTTCAAATCTCCCGCCAAGCCGCGTGCCGCTTCACTGGCCGCTATCGACCACGGTGACCAATCGCGATAGTGCTCGTTGGTAGCGCGTGATTTATAGGTGATTGGTAGCATGTTAATGGGCTCAGTGGTTAGCACTGTATATGGTGGCCGGTGGTTAGCACTGTATATGGCTCAGGGCCTCGGGGGCTTGAGCACTGTAATGGTGGCCTGTACGGTGGTTAGCACTGTATACTGGTGGCTCGGTGTTACACTGTACGGGCTCGGTGTTAGCACTGTATACGGTGGCTCGGTGGTAGCACTGTCGGTGGCTCGGTTAGCACTGTAATACGGTGGCTTGGTGGTTAGCACTGTACACTGTGGCTCCGGTGGTTAGCACTGTATACGGTGGTTCGGTGGTTAGCACTGTATGGTGGCTCAGAGATGGGAGGCAGGCACAGGGGAGGGAGAAGGCACAGGGGATGCAGAAGCCACCAGGGAGACAGTCATAGGGAGAGACAGCGTGCAAATTGCCAGTGAAATTGCAAGCAATATTGCCGCATGTGACGGTACCTTTTAGAGCATGTAGAATGGAGAGAAAGGCACAAATAAGACAGAGTGCACAGGGGAACAGACAGGCACAGAGACTGCCCTCTCGATGCAATAGCATCGCGCCTATTTCTGGTGTGTGTATATGTAATATATATATGCCTGACTCGTATACCCTTATGGTAAATCTACCTCTGCATGTATTGTAGACTTACCCATGTCATCTACATGCATTATATTCTTTACTCACCAGTATATGACTATTTCCCACATTGTAAATGTTACCTTGTTGAAGGTGTGATTGTTTGAAGTCAGCTTTTGCCTAAAGTCTGATCTGTGGCCTTTAATCATCTATGTATCCCCTGCTGTGAGGAGCAGCTACTAATTACCTGATACCATGTGACTTCCCATAATCCCCCTCACCTGATTCTTTAGTGTGCCCTATAAATTTGGTTCTGTCTTAAGGGGTAAACTTGTGGCATCTCATACAAAGTGGCATTGAATGTTAAGTGGCTTGCAGTTACTTCATGGAAGTTAGTCAGTGCAGGAGTCAGGTAAGCCACTCTAACCTTTTTTTTTTTTTTTTTTTTTTTTTTTTTAAATCCATGTCCTTTATTTCAATGTCTATGTGCCTTTGCCATTCACCTTTCCCACCCCATCACCCCTCATCCACATAAACGCCTCTCTCCTTCCCTCTACTTTATTGCGCTCCCATGCTCTCTTCAACGTACTGATTAATCTCAGACCATCATATTCCAGGGTGTTGCATCTTAAACAATGTCACAATTACAAAAACTATTTGCTCTTTCTCTCTACTGCTCCTCCTGTCAGGTGATCTCTCCAAATCCTGGTCCACCCTCCACCAACTTCAACCCCTCCCCCACCACACATAGAAACCATGCTAACCTTATCTAATCTTACCTGCACACCTTCATCTCCCTCTTTTAATTGCACTCTCTGGAAGCCACGGTCTGTATGCAACAAGCCTCCCTTCATTCACAACTACTTTCTCACGAACTCTCATGGTGGGTTTACACACACCAATTTATCTGTTCAATATCTGAACCAATCTCTGGTTGCAGTGAAATCATGGATACATTGCTCCATTTTGTGGCTGTATACAACATGGAGCAATGTATCCATGATTTCACTGTAACCAGAGATTGGTTCAGAGATTGAACAGATAAATTGGTGTGTGTAAACCCACCATCACTCTCTCTCCACATTCTTAATCACTGAAACCTGGATCCAGGACTCAGACACTGCTTCCCTTGCTGCTATTTCTCATGGCGACCTACGTTTCTCCCATTCCCCGACACCTGGGAACAGACATGGTGGTGGAGTTGGATTACTCCTTTCCCCACAATGTAATTTCCAGGTCATCCAACCCCCCCCCTTCCCCCAGCTCCCTCTCTCATTCCCTTCTTTTGAGGTCCACACAATTGGGCTCTTCCACCCCCTCAGAGTAGCAGTGGTATACCGCCCCCCAGACTGTCTTATCTCATCACTGTCCCCAATCTCCTCCTTCTCCTGTCCGGATCTGGAGGTGAATCACAACAATGACACTCTCAGAAGCACCCTGGACCAAGTAGCGCCCCTCACCCTCAGGACCTCCAAACACTGAGTTAAACAGCCCTGGCTTACATCACAAATTCTATTCTTCCAGCGATGTTGTTGGAGTGCTGCACGTGTATGGAGGAAAACCTGCACACCAGAAAACTTCATTCACTATAAATATATGCTGAGAACTTACAACTGTCCTCCACCTCGCCAAACAGACCTACTTCACCACCATGGTCTCCTCACTGTCCAGCAACCTAAAGAAACTTTTTTGACACCTTCCACTCTCCCCTCAGTCCTACAGTGCAGGCCCCCCATCACTGACCTCTATACTGATGATCTGGCTTCTTACTTCACTAAGAAAATAGAAAACATCCATCAGGAAATCAACTCTCAACCTCAAATCGCTGTTACCCTTACCTCTCCCCACATTCCCTCCAACTCACTCTCCACATTCGACCCAGTCACAGAAGTCTCCAGGCTCCTCTCTGCCTCTCGTCCCACCACATGCATCGCTGACCCCATCCCCTCACACCTACTCCAGTCTCTCTCTCCGGTGGTCACCACTCGCCTAACCAAAATGTCCAATCTCTCCCTCTCTTTTGGCATCTTCCCCTCCTCCTTCAAACACTCAATCATCACTCCATTATTTAAAGAAAACTTCTCTTGACCCATCCTGCATAAACAACTACAGACCAGTTTCCAATCTCCCCTTCATCTCTAAACTCCTGGAGCGCCTGGTCTACTCCCACCTCACCCATTACCTCTCCACTCACTCTCTTGTAGATCCATTACAGTCTGGTTTCCGTCCCCTACATTCTACAGAAACTGCCCTCACCAAAGTGACCAATGAACGAACAGCAAAACATAATGGGACCACTCTCTGCTTATTCTTCTTGATTTCTCTTCAGCCTTTGACACTGTTGACCACCATCTTCTACTCTTCATCCTGCACTCTATCGGCATCAAGGACACTGCTCTCTCCTGGTTCTCTTCCTATCTTTCTGAACGCTCTTTCAGTGTATCATTTTCTGGCTCCACTTCCTCCCCTCTTTCTCTCACTATTGGGGTCCCTCAGGGTTCAGTCCTTGGACCTCCTTCTCTTCTCGCTACACAGCCTAAATTGGACAGACTATCAGCAGATTTGGCTTTCAGTACCATCTCTATGCTGATGACACACAACTTTACACTTCTTCCCCTGACCTTACTCTCGCTCTAATAAAGAACACCAACAACTGTCTAACTGCAGTTTCTAATATGTCCACTCTGTATCTGAAACTCAACCTTTCCAAAACTGAACTTCTTCTGCTCTCTCCCTCCACTAACCTCCCTAAGGGTATGTGCACATCAGTCGTTTCTGCATCTTTGCAGAACGACCGGGAACCGGTGGAGAATGGCAGAACTGAGTTTTCTGAACTCGCGAGTGTCCCTGGTTTTGTTAGCGTTTTGCTAACGATTTGCGATCGGGTTATTAGCGTTTGGACAGCGTGTTCTTGCCGATTTCCCCGGCGTTTTTCTTAGCGAGTTCCAGACTGGTCTTTGGTGAACTTGTTCAGCTGGACCCGCTGGAAAAACGCTGAAAAGAAGTCACTTGCTCTATCTTTGAAAACCGGTGGAAAACCGTGAATAAACTGAAAACGACCAGAAAAAAACTGTTCTAATGTAGACAGCGTTTTCTAAACTCCATTGACTAGCATGTTAATCCAACCGGTGGCTAGGATTAACATAAATTAACATAAAACTCAGCGGAAACCGCCGACGGAAAACGTTCAAAAACAGCCCACAAAACGACTGATGTGCACATACCCTTAATCTGACATCTCTCTCTGTGTGCGGCACCATGATAACGCCTAGGCAGCAGGCTTGCTGTCTGGGTGTTATGTTTGACTCTGATCTTTCCTTCACCCCATATATACAATCGCCTGCTCTTGCCAATTGCACCTGAAGAACATCTCTAGAATTTGCCCCTTTCTCACCTTGGAAACAATCACTGTGGCCCTGATTCACTCCTGCCTTGACTATTGTAATTCTCTTTTTTTTTAATTGGCCTCCCCCGCACTAGACTCTCCAGTCCATACTTAATGCAGCAGCCAGGATTACCTATCTATCTAACTGTTACTCAAGATGTTTCTGCTCTATGCCATTCATTGCACTGGCTGCCCGTACAGTATAGGATCCAATTCAAACTGCTTGTTCTCCCCCACAAAGCTCTTCACGGTGCAGCACCTCCCTACCTCTCTACCCTCCTCTCTGTTTATCACCCCACCCATTCTCTTCCCTCTGGAAGTGACTTTAGACTCGCTTCTGCATTAATCCGAACCTCACACTCCTGGCTCCAAGACTTCTCTCGACCTGCACCAGTTCTCTGGAATGCTCTGCCCCTAGAAATTAGGTCTATGCACAACTTGCATAGTTTCAGGCGATCCCTAAAAACACTTCTTTTTAGGGCAGTCTATTATGATCCCTAATCAAAGTCATTTAGACATAGCCTGTCCGCCCCACCAGTCTCAAATGCATCAGAAATAATGGGTTGTGGCCACTTATGCTGCTCCTATCTGTTCGCCATCTCCAAGTTGACTATACAATCATTGTAAATAAGCCCCTGTACTTTGTGTCGCCCCCACCTCATTGTTAGATTGTAAGCTCTTATGAGCAGGGCTGTCATTATTTTGCTTTAATGATTGTATTATGCTCTATTGCATTTTTGTATTGTGTTGTATTTTCTGATAACTGTTTCTTATGATTGTTTGAATATGAACCTCTGAATTGTAAAGCGCTGCGGAATATGTTGGCGCTATATAAATAAAGATTATCATTACTATAGTGTGTGTGTGTGTGTGTGTGTGTGTGTGTGTGGTGTGTGTGTGTGTTTTTTTTAAATTAACAATTATAATATATTAGTGTGTGTGTGTGAACCATAGGTGGTTTTATTCAATTCATTTCAAAGTGCACTCCTCACTTCCTCAGAAAGCCAGCCATACCTTGGTTGGTTTCCTGTGGAATAATAGTGATGATGATAATCTTTATATAGCGCCAACATATTCCGCAGGCACTTCATAACGCATTGAATAAAACCACCTATTTAATCTGCGAGCAGCATATTGTAGGGCAAGTGAGCTTGATTCCAGCAATGTAACAATTATTAGACTGTGTGCTGAGTTTCAATACAATCAGTGTTTTATCAACAGGATATTATCACTTCAGGACTAGATAGCAGATAGTTCAGCTAATCTGTTTAACCCCTCCCCCAACTGTGGCACCCCTGCGACCAGGGAAGCCACATAGGGAACTGCAGCCAGGCAGAAAGTTAGACGGTTTGTGCACCAAACACCTCACAGAACACCACACACCACTAGAGGCAGCACCCAACCCGGAGCCCGGGACTCTAGGCGGGCAAGGGGTGGTGGGTTTAGAGGAAAGTGGGTGGGAAGCATGTAGGTCAGGTGACAGAGGGCACAAATGGAGGAAAAGAGGAGGAAAGAGTTAGTAGGCCATAGTGAGCTGAACTGAAAAGACACAGTGAGCCAAGTAGACAACAGCAGAAGGAAAGTGACACACATCCCAGGGGGGTTGGGCTCCCTGGAGACCCAGAATCCACAGAGTCACAAACCATGGAGAGAAAGCTCGTCCATAGCAGGCATCCCAGGGGAATTTGAGGACAGAGACCAGACCGGTACTACCGGGTCCGAGGAACACGTCCGCACTGACTAACTGGAGGAGGTCTTTCCTAATTGTGCTGGACTCATACGGGTTACATGGAGTCTGGTAACATCTTGCAGGAAAGGGTTAATGCAGACTAGGCACACACCAGAGTGTCGGCTCTGTGGGGAACAGAGATTCCATACCTGCTTCCCAGATTAACCGATGGGGAGCTTTAACTCCAGGTTGGAGTACCTACAACAAGGGTAGGAAGCACAGCAGCAACCATGAGGACCCACAAGGGTCTGATCTGCCGCTATGCTACCCGGAGAGAGAACAAGAGATACAACAGCCTGAAAGGACACTTAAGAGAGTGTGAGGGGTCTCAGAGCGACAGCCTGACTGCAGTGGGTTCAGTGTTACCGGAGTGAATTGACTGTGAACTGTACAGAGAACTGATGTAAACTGTGTTGAAGAGCTGACAAATAAACCCGGTGAACCCTGCCTGAGTGTCCGTGTTTGGTTCCAGGTATATTGAACTTTGCATACTTTTTATCCTGCCAGGAGCAGCCCGACCTGCGGCGGGCTCATCCATCTGGCTGCACCCCATCCATCCTCCTGGCAGAGCAGCGCTGCAGGGTGGTCCCATCATTGACCACTAACCGTGGGGGGCGTCACAACAAACTTTATCCTTGTAAATACCCCTTTACTTGTAAGAACCCGGGACACGGTCCGGACCAGGACCTCCGTGAAATTCCCAGCTGTACCCTGGTCCGGTACCGAGCACCACGTCCCAGTGGGCTCCACACTACTACTGATCATGTACAGAGTACACAGGAAGCTGCCAGTCAGTGGTGGGGTTATACACAGCTCAGCAATCTAAGCACTGCTACATCGACATCAGAGAAAATCTTGATTCTATCAAAACTGTATCAAGCAGTCCAGTAAGTGATACATCACTGGAATCTGGATCTCTTCCCCCCCCCCCCCCCCCCTATGTCAAAATGCTCTCTGATTGCATAGCAAAAAACTGACAACAGATTTCGTTATATTCTTTTATTTTTTTTTAATTTTTTTAGCTTTTTATAAGAATTGTGATCTCATGTGGAAACAGAGTGTGTGGACATCGACCATTTCCAGTCACCTGGCTACCAAGCACCTGAAAGAGGGAGGACTGCTCACGTTGTCCGGGGCGAATGCTGGACTATCCGCTACTCCAGGTAAAGCCAAATTGTGTGAAGTCAGATGGGCTATTTCCAATAGGAAAAATACATACTGTAAATGAATAATCTATTATATAATCACGAATGGGTTTTTTGCCCCTTCTGAGTCCGCTCACGCTGCGAGTCAGCGTGGTCATGTGGAAACGCCCGAAGCATTGGCCGCGCAGCGGCCATTGCGAGCAGTTCTAAGGCGACTCGCTATGCCCGCGCAGCGGGCATGGCGAGTCGCCTTAGCTGCGCGAAGCATTGGCCGCGCAGCGGCCATTGCGAGCAGTTCTAAGGCGACTCGCTATGCCCGCGCAGCGGGCATGGCGAGTCGCCTTAGCTGCGCGAAGCATTGGCCGCGCAGCGGCCATTGCGAGCAGTTTCTAAGGCGACTCGCTATGCCCGCGCAGCGGGCATGGCGAGTCGCCTTAGCTGCGCGAAGCATTGGCCGCGCAGCGGCCATTGCGAGCAGTTCTAAGGCGACTCGCTATGCCCGCGCAGCGGGCATGGCGAGTCGCCTTAGCTGCGCGAAGCATTGGCCGCGCAGCGGCCATTGCGAGCAGTTCTAAGGCGACTCGCTATGCCCGCGCAGCGGGCATGGCGAGTCGCCTTAGCTGCGCGAAGCATTGGCCGCGCAGCGGCCATTGCGAGTCAGAGACTCGCTCTGCTAGAATCCCGATGCATGTGCATCGGGCACCCAGCTAGTGTATTAATAAAAATATATTCTATAGACAAAAGTATTGGAATACACATCTTAAAGGAGTAGTCCAGGGTGGTTTAAAAAAACAAAAACAAACCTCTACTTCCCTGCAGTCTGTGAACAGGGGGCGTGACCGCACCACCTGTACCAGGACAGAAACTGCTATTGTCAGGGGGCTGGCTACTACTAACAGCAGGGAGGAGGCCCCTAGATGTGATAAAAGGTCCCAGAGGAGAGAGAGAGCAGTGAGCAGCTCCTGTCACACTGAATTACAGGTATTGTAAGGATAATATAACTGCACTGTGCAAGTCACCTATATAGTTTGAGGACAGATCCAGTGGAAGAATTGATCTCAGGTTCTTTATTCAGAACCTGTCTCGGTGGATAACCTCTGGCCATGTCATCTGCCTTTAGTAATGTGTTAGTTGGGGTTAGCACTGTTGCTTGCAGCACTGTGATCTGGAGTTTAAATCCTACCAAGGGAACCTCAGTAAGGAGTTTGTATGTTCTCCCTGTGTTTGTGTGGGTTTCCTCCAGGTTGTCTGGTTTCCTCTTACACTCAAACGACATACTGATATGGAATATAGATTGCGCTCCTCAATGGGGACAGTGATGACGTTGGTAAAGTGCTGTGAAGTTAATGAATTTACATAAGAGGGTAAAATTAATAAATGTATGCCAGGATGGCTTATCCAAAAAGCTCACTGATGCCATCATGGTCTTGTAATGGGTGTCACCGGTGTAACAAGTCAGTGCATATCACCTCCCCTCCTCCCCCCCAAATCACCTGTGAGTGATATTATTGAAAAGTAAAATGAACTGCAGCAACTCAGCCATAAAGTGGAGGCCACATAATGTTAGAGATGGGTCACATAATGCTGAGGAGCAGAGGGCAGAAAAGTAACCAATACTCTGCTGACTCCAGAACTGCAGAGTCCAGACCTCCTCTGGTAACATCACCGGGAGCTTCATACAGTCTTACACCACCAAGCACAATGCAGAGTGTATGAATGAGTGGTGTAAAGCTGCCCCCACTTTACTCTGGATCAGTGTAAATGTGTTCTGAGGGTGATGAATCGCTGTTCTCTATCTGGCATGTGATGGATGAGTGTGAGGCTGGTAATGTTCTACTGACATTTCCCAATCTGCTTTGTACCTGCTGTGAAGGTTAATGGATGAGATATAATGCAATGGGACTGCTTTTAAGGGATTGGCCTTGGTCTCTTTCTCCAGTAAAGGCAACAATTGGCCCCTTAGCACAAGACATTTTGGACATTTATAGCTTGGAGAAGGCCCTCGTGGCGAAGTTTGGATTGAAGAGCCTGACCAGCCACTTGACCTCATCCATCATCTTTGGGATGAACTAGAACGGAGATTGTGAGCCCGCATGTCCAACATCGGTGTCTGATTTCACAATGGTGCTCTACTTGGTGTTTGGGTAGAAAGTCCCACATACACTTCCAAATTCTTGTATAAAACCTTCCCAGAAGAGTGAAGGCTGTTATTCCTGCAAATGTGATGTGACTCCATATTCATGCCTATGCATTGTCCTACAAGCTCCTGTACATTTATTGTGTCGGTGTCTCAGCGCTTTTGTTCATACTGTTTGTTTTAAATTTGACTATATTAGGAGATTTTTTTTAATGCATCCTAGGTTTAATTTAATAAATGATTTATTTCTGCGTATTGGAGTGTAGCAGCGGCCATCACCATGCCCATATTACTGAGGATCTGCCCTATATGTAGTCTCTCTAGATCGGTTTTTACTCTTTACATAGTGCACATGTCCTTGTCCTGGGTAAAGAGACCTTTGCCCCCTGATAGTCTCAGCCTTTGCCCTGGAATAGTCTGTGCAGCAGGAAATCACAGACGGGACAGCACAAAGTTGCACAGAGATGGTGAAGTCCAAAATGTTTGCAAGACTGGAAATGAAGAGAAGAAAGCGAATATTGTCAGAGCCATATTTGTCTGTTGTGCAATATAAATAATAACCTCACATTGTCGCATCCTGGTAATTACATCCGGGGCCCTCAGGAATGTCTGTGATGTTTCTATGGACATGTGCCTTTCATTTTGGAGCAGACATATGCATTACACACGGATTGGGCAATCTCCTCCTCGGGGCTGACCGGTCTGATTAAAACAAATTGCAGAAAGCAAACACCCGAGAAAAAAATATGTCTAATTGGGATATCCATAGTAATGATTAGAAGCCAAACATACAAAGTCTAGTACTCTAGTGCTGCCGCCGCATCATGGGGGGGGCTACCATGCAAACATGTATTCGTTTGCTTGGCGCTCCACTACCACTGGACCCCACGTTCCACCACCACCAGAGCAGACCCAACCTACTGTCTCCCTCCCCACTGCCCTGTAGAATGTAAGCCCACAAGGGCAGGGTCCTCTCTCCCCTCTGTATCAGTCTGTCACTGTTAGGGTATGTGCACATCAGTCGGTTTGTGGGCTGGTTTTGCACGTTTTCCGTCGGCGGTTCCCGCTGAGTTTTATGGTAATTTATGTTAATCCTACCCACCGGTAGGATTAACATGCTAGTCAATGGAGTTTTGGAAACGCGGTGTACATTACAACGTTTTTCTTCTTGACGATTTTAGTTTATTCACCGGTTTCCGACCGGTTCTCAAAGGTAGAGCAAGCGACTTCTTTTTAGCGTTTTTCCAGCGGGTCCAGCTGAACAAGTGCAACAGAGACCAGTCTTGAAATCGCTAAGGAAGACGCCGGGGAAATCGCCAAGAACACACTGTGCGACCGCTAGTAAAGCGATCGCAAAACGTTAGCAAATCGCTAACAAAACCAGGGACACTGGCGAGTGCAGAAAACTCAGTTTCTGCCAGTCTCCACCGGTTCCCGGTCGGTGTGCAAAGATGCAGAACCGACAGATGTGCACATACAAATACAATGAACAAACTAAGGGTAACTTGTTTGTATGTAACCCTTTCTCATGTACAACACCATGGAATGTAATGGCTCTCCGCGGGTAGAGCCTGATTCCCCAGGGCAGTGGTGATAATAGTCTATGGATGGATGCAGGGCAGGGGTAGTAGTAGAGATGACAGTTTGTGAGGGAGAACAGGGTTTGCAAGGATCACACACACTCGCGGTTTTGTCGTTTTCCAAGTCTTTACTGCAGATGTTGTTAGCAGAGTACTGTCCACGGAGTCTGTACCGGGGCCGGGTTGCTCCCACCCTGACCGGGTCCTCAGCTTCCCACTTCTGCGCTGTGCGATTGTGGCCCTGCTGCCGCTTCAGCTAGGCTGCTGGCCCTGTCTCTCCTCACAGGTGCCCCCTTTGCTAGGCAACTTGAGTCTTTCCATGTATTTCTGACCCTGCCGTGTTGCTTCGCTGAGTACAGTGTAGATCTATAACCTCCACTATCCCGGTGTTTACTGTGCTGCGTGTCAGTCACAGTTTCGGATCCGGTATCCGGTCTGTGCGCTCCTCCAGGGTGAGTTATGAGGTAACTCAATCTCCCAGACATGTTCTTCTATTCTCTAAACTCCTCTCCTCAGACCCTGGCTAGGCCTGGAATTGTGTACACCACAGTCCCTCTTCCTCAGTTCTCCCAAGAACTGAACTAACTACTTCCTCTCTACACCAGAATATATATAGGGGAGCTGCCTTAGCTCCCCCTTCTGGCCTAGAGGCGCTAGTGCAGTGTTCACTGTTGTGTGGGTAGTGTTGTTACTGTGGCAAATTCACCCCTGGGGTGCCACATTAGCATTTAAGCATAGTGCAGCAAATGCATCAGACAAACCTCTGTGTAGTCTTATCTGGCAATCGTGTATATTGCTCCACAGTTGGCCTACTCATGAGTTGACCAGGTCTTAAACACTTGTAGGAAGCCAGGGTAGTGAGGGTTAAATCCCTAGCTTTGCAGGTCTTGATTAGAATGCCCAATGCAGTGCTTTAAATTGAACCAGGCATGTGTTCAATTTAGTGGTGGCTGCCCAGGCAGAGGGCATCTGAGAGGAAGCTGCCTGCGGCAGCTGGGATAGTCTCTAAGTGGAGACTGCACGAGGCAGCTGAGAGCTGAGTAGTGGGTAGAAGTAGGGAAAAAAGAACCATTTAATGGAGGATCAGTTTGTTGCTGACCAAACCTAAACCAAAAGTGTCTGTGTGTGTGAGAGGTGAAAAGACCACTAGGGCGGTCCAGACTCTGAACCCGAAAGAAAGTCGGACGTGTAACTGAACAGTCGAGCCTCCTACATTGATGGAGAAAGGCTGCTTATATTGCTTTATGTTGGAAATGTTATGATGAGCTATAATAAACCTTCCTGTGTGCCATAAAAACTTTGAGCCCATGTGTACTGCTGCCAGAAAGTGAGGATCCCTACACACACTTGCGTTAAATTCCTTGGAGTAGATTTCCCTGATACATTTTGCCTTACAAATCATAGTTTGCACAACTGTGTGTGTCACATAGTCTAAAGAAAAGAGGGAGGAAGGTTCTAAAGAAAAGAGGGAGGAAGAAGAGACCCAACATGCATCATAGAGAAGACCCACTGAGCTCTGAGCCTGCAGCTTCACAAGCGGACATGACAGAGAAAAGTGGTGTCCAAAGTAAAGCATTAAAGGAATGGGAGAGCATCTGAACCAAATCACAAGTCCTTTATTATCATGCTTGACATTTTGTAATGAAAATGGCTACCTGTATGATTGTGTCTTGTTTAGGAATGATTGCCTATGGAATGGCGAAAGCAGCAGTGCATCAGCTGTGCAAGAGTCTTGGAGGGGAGAAGAGCGGGCTGCCAGTGAATTCTGCCGCTGTTGCAATCCTGCCGTAAGTGTCTTCCGGTCTGTCTGATATTGATTTCTTTTGTGAATATGTTCCTGATACTTGAAGCAAATAGTAAGAAGCCTCTTCACGTTGTCCTGTCTCGAATCAATACACTCGAGCCTCACAGACAAACACTCGGCGGATCTGGAGATGTCAAACCTGATTATACATTTAAACTATCCATTATGATCGTACACTGGCTGTTCAATATCTGTAATGGCCATATGTGATATGAAATGTGTGAGTGCCGTACTGGAAAAACTTCCCAAATAGGAAAACCTACAGACTCCTACAGCCTTACTATCACACCTGTATTCACTACAATTGCCTTTTATTGCCCAAAACAACCAATAACTGCAACTTCAACTTTTCCAAACCTTTTTTTTTTTTTTTGTCCGTCCACCACATTTCAACCCCCCACCCTCCTCCTTTTCATGTTCTCTCCAATAGCCATAAAAAAACAACAAAAAAACCCCACTTATTTCTCCATTCTATAACTGTAACCACATTGTGACTTCTTCGTTCATGTAGTACAACCCATGAATAACACCGCTCACTTTACCATGCAATTCACTGATAAGTGTTAATATTCTAAGTGGTATAAAATGGGGACAGTGGTAGTGGTGGGGGCGGGGCGAAGGGGGTGTATTGGTGGAATTCCTGTCAACTGTACTTTTTTGGTTGTTGTATAGGAGGTGAGATTGCTGGAGAACCTTTTATTTTTTTTTTTTTTTTTTTTTTTTTGTTTAATGGTGGAGAAAGTGTTATTTAACATTAGAGATGCATGCCGGCTGTGTAACACCTGCAGATCCCAGATCTGGTATGTCCATTTGTCTGAAAGGTTACAATCGGTTATAGTCATATTGGCTGAAAACAGACTTTGGTCCATCGTGTTCAACCGGTAAAAGCACTTGGACAGTTTTATTGCTGGAGGTTTTTTGATGAGGCCCTCATTATCTCCTGCCTTGACTACTGCAACATTGCTCCTCTGTGACCTCCCTGCTAACACTCTTACACCTCTCCAGTCTGTCCTTAATTCTGCTGCCCGACTAATCCACCTCTCTCCTTGTTACTCCCAATTCCCCAATTTATGTAATTCAAACTATTAACATGGACCTACAAAGTCATCAATAATCAGTTTCCCTCTTGTATCTCTGAGCTAATCTCCTGATCATCCAACTCGTAATCTTCAATCCTCCCAAGACCTCCTTCTTTCCTCCACACTTATTCGTTCCTCACCCAATCACCTGCAAGACTTCTCCCGAACATGCCCCATCCTCTGTAACTCTGCACCCCGACATGTCCGATTTATTCCCTACACTTGAAACTTTCAAGTGGAACCTGAAAACCCATCTCTTCAGAACAGCCTACAGCCTGCAATGACCACAGTGCTGCCTCACCACCATCAGGAGCTGCAAAACAAACAAACACTACTGTTTTCCTCTCTATTATCCTGTAGAATGTAACTCACAAGGGCAGGGTCCTATCTCCTCTGTACCAGTCTTACTGTTAATTTGTTCATTGTATTTTTCACTTGTGCACATGCAAGATCTCGAAAATCTCTGACTTCATCCCAGGAAGAGTTAATATATTAACAGGTTCCCATTTAGGTGTATTTTGTGCGTGTATTTAATAATCCTTATCTCCTCCATGGCAGCGTTACCTTGGATACTCCGGCGAACAGAGCCTCCATGCCTGACGCCGACTTCACATCCTGGACACCATTAGACTTTATCGCGGAGTGAGTACACCATATCTGCTCTGATTATATTAATTTACTCGCGCTGTGTTTTAACAAAGCTTCTGCCTGCTCCTATGATGAGGGGGAGTTTTCACCATTCAAGCTCTGTAGTTTTGTCAGGAGTATGAAAGATTCCAGCAAAAATAAAATAAAAAATAGGTTAAATACTCTACAGACAATGTTTGCTATAATCATGAAAAGATGTGTATTACATTTTTTAATTCTGTTCATTTTTTTAATTTAAAAATGTAAATTCTTACAAGAGTCCTGTCTTCGGTCTTCCACCTCCGCCCCCCCCCCCTCCCTTCTCCTCCATCCAACAACCCCCTCCCTCCATCTTCTCTCCAACCCCCCTCCCTCTGTCTTCCTCTCCTCCCTCCCTCGTTTGTCCATCCTCCCTCCGTCTTCCTCCTCTCCACCCCCTCCTCCCTCAGGCTTCCTGCCTCCTCAGGCTTCCTCCCTTCACCCCCTCCTCCCTCTCTCCAGGCTTCATCCTCTCCACCCCCTCCTCTCTCTCTCCAGGCTTCCTCCCCTCCACCCCCTCCTCCCTCCTCCCTCTCTCCAGGCTTCCTCCCCTCCCCCTCCTCCCTCCCTCCCTCTCTCCAGGCTTCCTTCCCTCCACCCTCCCTCCCTCTCTCCCTCCCTCCAGGCTTCCTCCCCTTCACCCCCTCCTCCCTCCCTCCAGGCTTCCTCCCCTCCTCCCTCCCCTCCACCCCTACTTCCCTCCACCCCCTCCTCCCTCCCTCCAGGCTTCCTCCCCTCCCTTCCTCCCTCCCTCCCTCCCTCCCTCCCTCCCTCCAGGCTTCCTCCCCTCCACCCCCTCCCTCCCTCCAGGCTTCCTCCCCTGCACCCCCTCCTGCCTCCCTCCCTCCCTCCCTCCCTCCAGGCTTCCTCCCCTGCACCCCCTCCTGCCTCCCTCCCTCCCTCCCTCCAGGCTTCCTCCCCTGCACCCCCTCCTGCCTCCCTCCCTCCCTCCCTCCCTCCAGGCTTCCTCCCCTGCACCCCCTCCTCCCCTCCACTCCCTAATAATAATAATAAAAAAGATCTGGTGTGCTCACACATAAATGTCATTTGCCGACTATACATGTAATGTGATTTGTTGAGTAACTCTTATTTTTATGGCACCTGCTAATTATATTTAATTTTTTTCTTTCTTTTACTCTTGTAGGACATTTTTTGACTGGACGGCTGGGACTAACAGACCCAAGTCTGGCAGTCTTATACAAGTGATCACTGAAAAGGGAAAGACTGCGCTTGTTCCAGCTCAGCTGTGACGGCGGCCGGCCGAGTCTGATCTGTAAACCGATCGTCCCTTTACGTCTTTCTTGTTTTCCCAAAGTGCAGTTACAATTTTTTTATCCTGTCTGTTGAGTATGTATTTCTATAACTCTCTGGACATCATATTATAGAAAATTTAAAACCAAAAATATACGATTTAGAATACTTCACTGTGTTGTGAACTGTGTGCTTCTTATGTGTATAGATTTATTTTTTGTCTTTAATGGACTCTTTCAGCAAGATCTCGCTTCCCTAACTGGTATGTTAGGGTGCTTTCACATTAGCGTTCCCCTCCGCAGCGTTCTGCGGAGGGGAGCCGCAATGTAAACGCAGCACCGCAGTTCCCTATCTTTATAATGGGAGCGCACGGTGCTGCGCTTAACTGCGCATGACCGTGCGCTCTCATTCACTCCCATATGTGATCTGTATACAGGCGGATGCCTGCGTACAAATCACCCAGTCTCGTCCGCACAAGAAATGCAACATGTTGCATTTCTTGTGCGGACGAGACTGGGTGATTTGTACGCAGGCATCCGCCTGTATACAGATCACATATGGGAGTGAATGAGAGCGCACGGTCATGCGCAGTTAAGCGCAGCACAGTGCACTCCCATTATAAAGATAGGGACTTGCAGGGCTGCGCTTACATTGCAGCTCCCCTCCGCAGAACGCTGCGGAGGGGAATGCTAATGTGAAAGTAGCCTTACCTACTGTGGTGATTTTGATGGTGGTGGTGTCAGCTCCTGTTATCTGGCAGCTACTTTAATTAAATGACCACTGCATTTTCTGTTCCTTATATAGCGCCCACATACTTTGCAGCGCTGCACAGAGAGACCATTGATATTGCAGCCAGTGAGGTCCTACCTAGCTGCAGGTCTCCTGAGCAGAGTTTTATAGGTCTGGAAATCTATGGCCAGTCCGGACTGTGTAAAGAAACTGAGTAAGGCCTTTCTTTACACTAGTGTTTCTGTCTGGATCCGGCAGATCCGGACAGAAAACCGCATTTGCCACCTAACGGCCGCACTTGCGGTACAGTTGCGGCAAGCCTCATGCATTGTTTATGGGGCTTGCGGCAAGGGCGGTATTGCCGCGATCAGGCAGTTGCGGCTACACAAAAAACACACGGCAAAACATGGTTTTTTCTTTTTCGCAGCTGCAACTGGGATATAATATATATAAAAGTAGTACAACATTCCCTTTAAGGGGGGACAGCGCCCTTATAATTTATTTATTAAAACATACATTGAAACAGAAGAGGTTAAAAGACATCTTTTTGGTCATCTACACAATTTATGTTTCCATGACAAGTGAGGGGAGAGGAACGTTAGTAAATGGTGGGTATGACCAATTATGATGTGATGTATTTTCGGCCTTTTAAGATGGATCCCGACATCAGGACTTCTAGTTGTTCCCCAGTCACATTAAAAACACAATGAGCTTTAAAGTGTAATGGCCACTTTACATGTCCCGATATCGTCGTCCAACTTTGATAAAAAGTCGCGCAGTTTGTGTGGTGTAAATGACCAATTCGATGCAAGAACGATGCCAAAACGATATCGGGGGAGAAATGAGCAGGTTCTCCAACTGCCCGATATTGGATGGACGATCTGTCAGGATCGTTGTGTGACAGCCAACACCGACTTGGAGAGCAACTTCCCCTATTCACTCCCATGTTAAATGGTCGTTCCCTGGGTCGCTCGTACAAGGGGGCGTAGACATCGCAGTTGTGTTATCTCCCTGTGTGACAGCTATGCGATCTTGGATTTCAGCCAAAAAAGTGCGCGCTCCTGTGCCGTTGTATACAATATCGAAACGATGTTGGGACGTGTCAAGTACCCATAAATGTCATCTCATTAAAAAAAGACAAAACAAACAAAAAAAACACTACTGCATTGATTGTTAATGATGGGTCACATAGCAGCCAAGATAATGCTTTTCTTGTGCCATAACTTATTTTCTCACAATTTTCAGTGCAATTTGACAGCAGCAAAGATGTTAAAAATCCTGACTGAGCTGTGAGGAGCCAGATGACAGATCAGAATCTTGTGCCAAGGAAAGAGGAGTTCGCAGTTATCCTGACATCTGACATTGTTCAGCAACTGTGCTCTAGGCCAGGGGTCCCCAACCACCGGCCCGCGGACCAAGCCACAGGGGTTTGTGTGCCAGTCTGCGCCACCGCAGACCAGCACTTCACACTGTGCTGAGCTCTGCGGCAGCTCAGAGCTGTGGATGCTTTCTGCCTCCTGGTGTGTGATGTCACCGCCCCCCGTTCCTGCAGCATTACTTCCTCTCTGTGTTCTTTTCCTTAGCTGTGTGCATAGAAGCTCTCGGCCAATCACAGTTCAGCAGCCGAGGCCTGATTGGCTAGTGGCTGCTATACTGTGATTGTCCGATGACTTCTGACGTACATCTCTGCACACAGCTGAGGAAGAGAACAGAAAAGGGACATAATGCAGCAGCGGACCGGTGACGTGTGTACATGTGTGCGATAAGGAGGATGGGGGCTGGAAGAGGAGGAGAATGGAGGCTGGAAGAGTAGGATGGGGGCTGCCAAAGGAGGAGGCTGGGGCTGCAAGCGGATGGAGAAATAAGACATCCCCTGCAAATAATATGTAATGCATCTTTCAGGGAAACAGGATACTAAACCCCACACCTTCTATATGACCCCACCCCATATGATCAAAGCCATGACCCTATAACACCCCTACTCCACCCCTCACCGGGCCACGGAGAGATCATCTTTCTTGACACCGATCCCTGGAGCAAAAAAGGTTGGGGACCCCTGCTGTAGGCTGAAGTAATCTTATACATTGTCACCTCATCAACTGCAGTCAGCAGTGTGTAGGCCATGCTCCCTTTACCCTTATATGCTTACATGCCCATATTCAGTGTGAAGATGGATCTGACTGATAATGAAGATATGTCTCCTTCACACACAGTGTAGTGGGGACACCTTGTGGAAGGTTTGTGAAAGGTTTTCTTATGAAGAATATTTGAAAGTTTAGTAAAATCTCTTGCTGTACATTACTATTATTAAATAAATATGTAAACGGTGGTTACACTTTAGTAAATTAAATTTTCAATGTTTAATCTAGTTAAATTAAGCCAGAAGCCTCCATTATCAGGTATCTGCTTCATCCGGGATCCCAGCAGCCACAACCTTTCCAGGGTCTGCTGTCAGTTAATTTTAATAGCTAGTTCTGCACTTTCTATACCTAGGCGTTGACTGTGCTAAAGTTAGGATCTGGCTTGGTTATTGAAATTAGCAGTCAGCCAGCTTCCATACCTGCTCTACCTGCCTGCCTCTTCCCTATTCTAGCACAGCCAATGCATAGACGGAGAACTGACTTCTCTATTACTTGCCTCCTTCACACACTGCTTAGTTCACATGCCGATCTAGGCAACACTGTTTTGTCTATAATAGGTGTGTTGCTGTTGTGTTTTACCTGATGACACTCACGGGCAGATGATGTTGGTGCAGTAGAAACATCCAGATGAAACAGCGGAAGCTGTAGTGTGTGGAAACAAACAGGGTTAAGGCCAGTTTCACACTACCATTTTTGCAATCAGGCACAGATCCTTTTTTTCAGCAAAAACATGATTCTAAAAGAATCTTGTTTTTTGCCCATTCACTTTAATATTATCTGGTAGCATTGTGGTGCTTCAGGTTGCTGCTGGATCCTTTTAGAATCCTGTTTTTGCTGAAAAAAAGGATCTGTGCCTGATTGCAAAAATGGTAGAGTGAAACTGGCCTAAAGGCCCCGTTGCACGGCACGATGTTGAAACGAAACGATGTCCGCAACAATCTCGTGGGCGCGCGGTCGTTTGTGCATCATTTCAACAAGTCTAGTGAGATGTCACGCGTGTAGATATCGTGAACAACTCGCCAACGATTTAGTGAGCCGGTATCGTTCACACGACCCAGCGAACGATGCCTGCTCATTGCTGTGAATGGGCAAAGTCGTGAACGACATCGTTATTGCGGTGTCACACAGAACGATGCAGCAGGTTACTAGCATTGATATCGTCAGGTTTTACAACATGTTGTCCCATGGTTTGCAAAAAACAAATGATTTTTAATGACAAGTAAAAAGGAGGTTAAAACTACAGTACAAGCAGCATGATGGCAGGCAGCACCACCGACACACACAAGATATATGTGAGATTGTATCAATGCACAAGGTTATTTCATGCCAGAGGATTGAGGAAAAAAAAAAAAACACAACACATAATACATATTAGTACAATATCCTCTATAACCAAATGCAGGCCCGGACTGACCATTGGGAGAGGCGGGACTTTTCCCTATGGGCCGGTAGTTGTCGAGTGGGCGGGGCCACAGCACCTGCTCCTCGGGCCGCAGGTCGACTGTAAATTACTTTGCAGCCACCACCTACCGGCATAGCAGGGACTGGGGAGCACCAGAGGCAGGACTGCCAAGCTGATAACAAGACACCAGAGGAGAGCAGCTAGTGCCGGCAGAGCATGACTGCTCTGCTCTGACAGCTGTGAGGGCCCAAGGAGATTGACAGGAGAAGGGGCGGGAGGAGAGGTGAGAATGTGGGCCCCAATTTCTTCCAGGCCATGCCCCCTCATCTCTTCTGTGAGCCCTATCTCCAGTCAATCTCTCTGGGCCCCGCCTCCTCATCTCTACTGCAGGCCCCGGAAGTTGTTCCATAGCGCGGGATCCAGCAAAATGTGCAAAATGAGCTGCAGCAGCTGCTGGTGGTGGTGAGTAGTGTATGTATGTGTGCCTCTCTTCTCTCTTAGGCTGGGTTCACATTTGCGGACCCCTCCGCAGAACGCAGGTCCGCAATGTGACCGCAGCGGCCGCGAGCTCCTATCTTTATAATGGGAGCGCACGGTGCTGCGCTTGACAGCGCAGGACCGTGCGCACCCATACACTCCCATATGTGATCTGTGCGCAGGCGGATGCCTGAGTACAGATCACACGGTCTCGTCCGCACCAGGGACGCGACATGTTGTCTGGCTGTGGCTGGCTGTGTGTGTATGTGTGTTTGGCTGGTTGTGTCTGTGTGGCTGGCTGGCTGATTGTGGCTGGCTGTGGCTCTGTGTGTGGCTGTGGCTGGCTGTGGCTCTGTGTGTGGCTGGCTGTGGTTCTGTGTGTGGCTTTCTATGTGGCTGGCTGTGTCTGTGTGTCTGACCACTGGGACCGCACAATCCTGAGAAACAGAGCTTTGAAGAGCACCATGTAAATGGAGCTGTGGTTGATTATTCCCTCTGCTGCACCATTCACAAGTGGCTCTTTAAATAACTTCTTTAAGAAAGTGGTGAGGGCCATGACAATGTAAAAGCAAAATTTACATCTTGGGGCAGATGGGTGATATAGTGTGTGGGCTGGTGAGGCTTGTTTTCCAGGGCTGCTTTTTGGTCCCAGTCCGGCCCTGCCCAAATGGGTGTACATATGTGTAGTATATAAAGGTTTTTTACCGAGCTAGGCACATTCAACCTAGGTACAGTTTCACCTGAGTATATACAATAATGACAATTGGCTCAATGTGTAATAGATCTAGGATATGGATGTCCCCTATATCCCCAGACTCTGGTTGCATATACACACATGCGTTTTTTGATGCGTTTTTTTAACGGACGCGTATTTTTCTGCATGTGTACTGCAAACACATAGAAATAAAGTTTGTTAAAAGAAAAAAAAAAGCCTTGTGCTGTCATTTCCTTTCTTTTCAATTTGAATGGAAAATGAGCTCAATTTGTTAGCGGAAACCATGTCGCGTATGGAGGGTCCCTGTGTGTCTCCACATTGGAGCTCCCCCACAAGTGACCCCATTTTGAAAACTAGACCCCGAAGGAACGTATCTAGATGCATAGTGAGCACTTTGAACCCCCAGATGCTTCAGAAATTCATCTGTAAAAATGAAAAAGTACTTTTTTTTTTTTCCACAAATAACTTTTTTCATTATTACGGATCAATTTGTGAAGCATCTGGGGGTTCAAAGTGCTCACTATGCATCTAGATATAATCCTTTTGGGGGTCTAGTTTCCAAACTGGGGTCATTTGTGGGGTAGCTCCAATGTGGAGACACACAGGGGCTCTCCATATGCAAAATGGTGTCCACTAACAATTGGAATTGTTAGCGGATACCTTGTAGGATATGAAGAGCCCCTGTGTGTCTCCACATTGGAGCTCTCCCCCACAAGTGACCCCATTTTGGAAACTAGACCACCCAAGGAACGTATCTAGATGCATAGTGAGCACTTTGAACCCCCAGGTGCTTCACAAATTGATCCGTAAAAATGAAAAAACTTTTTGCGGAAAAAAAAATTGCTTTTTCATTTTTCTGGATGAATTTGTGAAGCATCTGGGGGTTCAAAGTGATCACTATGCATCTAGATACGTTCCTTCGGGGGTCTAGTTTCCAAAATGGGGTCACTTGTGGGGGAGCTCCAATGTTCAGGCACACAGGAAGGGGCTCTCCGAACCCGACATGGTTTCCGCTAACAATTGGAGCTAATTTTCCATTGAAATTGTTAGCGGACACCATGTCGCATATGGAGAACCCGTGTGCCACCAGCACAAGGGCAACTGGAAGAGTTGGGGTACAGCACCAGAATATGCCGCCTCTAACAAATGCGCTATTTTCTTGGGTGGCTGTGGGTTGAAATTTGCAGCGTGGGGGACCCACAACATTTGGGTCTCTCCACGCTGAGGATTCCAGTCAGCCAGCTACCAAGTTGTACATGGCTGGCTACAAAAAATACAGCCAAGGCCTTTTTTTATTTCTAGAACTAATTCTAGAAAAAAAAAAAAATGATGTGGGGCTCCGCCATATTTTTGGTCCAGCCAGGTACAACTTGGCAGCTACAGACTGCCAGCAACCCCCAGCTGCCTTGTTGTACCTGGCTGCAACCAAAAATACGGCAAAGCCCATTTTTTTTTTATTTCTAGAACTAATTCTAGAAAAAAAAATTACGTAGGGCTCCGCCATATTTTTGGCCCAGTCAGGTACAACTAGGCAGCTGGGGGCTGGAATCCTCAGCATGGAAAGGCCCAAGCGTTCTGGGCCCCCCATGCTGCGAATTGCAGATCGCAGCCGCCCCAGAAAATGGCACATTCATTGAAGCGCCATTTTCTGGCGCTGTACCCATGCTCTTCCAGTTGCCTTGGTGCCGGTGGCAAACTGGGTAATAAAGGGGTTAATGCCAGCTTTTTATTGGCAGCTGGCACTAAGCCCGAGATTCATAATAAAGGGCCAATGTTAGACCCGCCATTAGGAATCTCTGGTAAATAGTCAGAAAATATACACACATAAAAAGATTTTTCTATTTGAAAAAAAAAAAACACAAACAAAATTCGGACTCCATCTTTATTATAAAGATCCGACGTAGTCCACAACGAAGGTCCCACGACGCTCGATGGCCTCCGACGTAGTTCACAACGAAGGTCCCACGATGCTCGATCGCCTCTGCTCAATCCAGAGACTACAGCAAGGGATCAAGTGTCCTCTTCCTACAGTCTCTCGGGTCACAGATATGGTGCACTGTATGACAATGATCTGTCATACAGTGCATCATGACTACAACAAGAGGACACTTGATCCCTTGTTGCACCCATCCATCCACCCATGCACCCATCATCCACCCATGCACACATCCAGGCACGCACATCCACATATGCATCCACACATCCACGAACGCACACATCCGCGCACGTACATCCACATACATCCACGCACAGTGACATCCGCGCACGGTGACATCCACGCACGCTGACATCCACGCACGCATTTCCATATATGCATTTACGCACGCTGACATCCACACACGCACATCCACGCACGCACATATCCACACATGCACATACGCATCCACGAACGCACACATCCACGCACGCACACATCTGCACACACATCCATGCACGCACTCATCCACACATGCACTGGTCCACACACGCTCATGTATGCACACATCCATGCACTCATCCACACACACATACACATACATATACACAACACACACACTTACATACATACATACATACATACATACATACACACACATACTTACCTCCCTCTCGGCTGGCCCATGTCCTCTGCAAGACCCCCATGTCCTCTGCACCTTCTTCCATCGCTTCACCGGTACACCGACAGACATCTGTCATCTGACCGTCTCGTACATCACCAGCCAGTCAGCTGACAGTCAGCTGATCACTTCACCGGCAGATGCTGGAAGCCGCGAGGAGGACCGGACGCCTCTCCCATGCATCCTGCGGAGCGGTGAGTATCCTGGGGGACTCACTCGCACACGACACAGACAGGACACACACACATACACATAGTACAAACACCACACATACATTACACACACATACTTACCATGTCAATGAGGTGGTCCACATCAATAGTCATCCGATTGAACGCCGGCGCCGCCATCATGCCCAGACACTCGGTCACACAGGGACAGCCACGGGAAAGCAGGAATCCCAAAATGGTGGGATTTCCTGTTCCTGTTTTCCCTGGGGCTGTTCCAGTGTGACATCATTTCCTCCACATACCCCTTGCCCCGCGCTGGAATGCGCATCGTCTGAACGGCGATGCGTAATTGTAGGGGTTAAAATGGGGCCTATGGGAGAAGGCGCGCGTAAAAAGGCGGAAAGAATGAACATGTTCATTCTTTTTACGTGCGTGCTTTCTCCCATAAAAGCGCAGCCGAAAATTGCGCTGTGTGTGAACAGCAAAAGTGAAAGTGCACTCACTTTGCTGTGACACGCAGACGCGCTTTGGGGGGAAATACGTGCGCAAAAAAGCGCCGCAAATACGCCCAGTGTGAACGCAGCCTAAAGCTCATTATTGTATTTTTATTTTTTCTGAACAAATTCTTTAACCCAATGAGTATGCAAATTGTCAATTTAGTGAGGAAGTGAAAAACTAATGCCACTAAGGGTAGCAATCCTAAAAGTCACAATTTACTCTTTAACAAGCCTTTTAATATGACTTCGGATTTGTGCCAGATCAGAATCCCAAACTGCAGACGCTTTGTTTCAGGTTGACTGCCCTCATTAATGCAGTGTGTGGGAATTCTGATCTGGCTATATGAGAAGCTAAGGCAAGGTCTGGGGGAATAGCTATTCTCCTTGTGGAGAGTATTCTACCTGCCGGCAGTGCTCCATGACAGGTATATACTGCCCCTATCACAGGTATATAGTGCCCCCATCACTGGTATATGACCCACATCATTGTATATAGGCCCCATCAATTTTATATAAGCGCCATCACTGGCATATGTTCCTCATCACTGGCATATGGCCCCAATCACTGGTATATGTCTCCCATCACTGGTATATGGGCCCCAACACTGGCATATGGCCCCCATCACAAGTATACAGCCTCCATCCCTGGTATATAGTGCCCTCATCAAAGTATATGCCCCCATCACTGGTGTGTATATAGCACCCCCATCACTGGTATGTAGTACTCTCCATCACTGGTATATGGCCCCCATCATTGTATATAGCCCCCCATCACTGGCATATGGCCCCCCTGTTGGCGCTCACAATAAAATAAGAAATATTTAACTCATCCTTCGACCCTTGTCTGCAGGCTCCCTGCACCAAACGCAGCTCGTGGGCACAGGGTGGCTGTGTTCTCCCTGCGTTCAACCGCGGGCTCCCTCAGGTCCGGAGGCACAGTGTCTCTGGATTGTCTGCTCATACCCTAATAAAGACACATTAAAAATGATGATTCAAATATGCACTAAAAATGCATCAAATAGTGGGCAAAGAGAAAAAATTGCAGCAAGATGCATAACCCAGAGAGAGTTGTTATTGAGTTATTGTGCAGTTTGGTTTGAATGACGAGCCCGCAGGGCTTGGGGACACTGGGTCAGGGTGTGCAGTTGGTATCACAGTGGAAGCACCCAGTGCTGTGGCTTTAGCTCACATTAAGAAAGGATAAAATAAATGAGCCCTGTAAGCAGCCTCAGCTCCTTGCATCTCTGGATCACTTTGCATCTGGGGTCCACACAAGTGGCCACCATTCTACAGCTTCTGCCTTCAGGTTCTGAAATACCCAAGCAACCCAGGGAGCTGGGTCCCTGCTGCAGCGTGGTCTGCTAGGGAGTGCTCCTAGAAGCTGCCTTCCCCCAGACCTTCCTCCTTCATCTCCTCTCTCTGTCTGCTCTACGCCCTACCCTACTCCTCCCATCAGCCAGAAGGATGAGTCACAGCCTAAAGTCTGGTCTCTAAGTGCTTCTCCTAGTCAGGGCTTGGAAGGTATATGTATGCATAGGGTTCTTAGCATAGGAATTCCACTTCCCCTCAAACCTGACATTATAATCCATATAGGGAAAATAGCACTTGTGGCAGCCAAACCACAGGGGCGTCAGAAGTACAGCTACAGAAAAAAACTCCAAAGTATATAAGTACGTGTGAACATGCCCTTACAGACACAATACGCCAGATGTCATATAGTGAAGTGACATAAAGATGGGAATGTTCTAGCTGTTAGGACTGTGAATGAATGAATGAAAAAAAAAAACTAGATCTGTAAATCCCAAGTAGGGATGAGCAGGATGCAGAGATGACATTGCACCAGCCCTGGATAATTAAAAACCATGTCAGGGACACCAAAGCATAAGAGATTCACAGCCTCCTATCTAGCTGCCAGGGTACCACTAACCTGAACTCTGGACCGGAGTCCCGTGAATTGATCTTCTCATCTCCTAGTCCTAACTGTTCTAGATACAGTGAACAATCCCAGATTTAGGTCTATACCCTGTAGTTTCAGGTATTTACTGAATGTCACTCACTATCATATCTCTTGCTGCCAGGGTAGAAAGAAATTGAAAATGGGTGTGGCTAGGGGCATGGTCAAGATTTGGAATATTGTGCGTAGAGCACACCACATACTTTGTCCCTCTTATGGAAACATCCGCCAGACCCATACACAGAAAAGTACTCTAACTTTTCTATCAATACATATCTACATACATAATTGTCTTCTGGTATCTGTCATCCACTTCTGGTATCAGGATGTCCTCATATCACACGTCGGTGGCATCCATATTTGCACCCCAAGTGATGGGTGTGCAAATATGGCGCCCTCTGGCGGTACCGGCTCATTGTGCAGTACCACCACCACCACCTGATACCGCCGCATCTTTCACAGCCATCGCTGACAAATCACCGCCTGAGTAAGTGCGCATGCATATACAGTACCAGTCACGTACATACGGCGGCCGCCATCTTTGAAGCCTACAGGTAAAAACCAAAGCACGTGGCGCAAAGAGAGCGCACAGGAGGAATGCTGTTTTTATTTTTTTTGTACTACACTGAGGAGCAAAAGGGTAACATTGTTTTGAACTTTTGACTTTCAGCCTCCACATCTTACCATCCACTATAGCTTTGACTCTGAGACTACCTTCATTTTATAGACAATCATCTTGGCTATCTCTTGCATAAATTTGACTTGTAACTATTTAGAATATGATTAGGTTTGCAGATTCTTGTCATGTCACTGCATTGCCACTGTTTTGCTCCAAGTGTTTGTATTTTGTACTATACAAGCAGAAAACGATTTTGCAAACTGTTTTCACAGTCCCCAATAGCTCAGTATGTTATTAAGTTGATTCCAAAGTAAAAAAAAAGTCACTGGTTTGAATTGCGGAGCAGACAGGAAGATGATTTCCCAAGAAAAGAGAAACTGCATCATCCAGCTCCTTGGTAGCGGTCTCTCGGCCAAGAAAATTGCCAAACTGCATCATGTGACTGTCATGACAGATGGAAGAAGGAATGAAGTCTGTTAATCAAATCAGATGCCAAGCGTTGAGCGTCCAGGCATAATATCGAAGTCGAGAAGTCGGGTCATCACAAGGTCTATCATATCGACATATGAAGTGTAAGAGCAAGTTGCAAAACAGTACAGTACGTGACAGTAGAAGATCGGAAACTGGTGCTTTGGAGCGATGAGATAAAAGCCAATAGGCTACATTCTGATGGGTGCAAATGGGTCTGAAAAAGTCAAAGGGGCTAAAGGATCAAGAAATTGAAGGGACTGTTATGTTTTGGTGGAATAATCCTGGTGGTATGGGGTTGTTTCACAGTAAAAGGGGTTGGATACTTGTCCTGGATTGATGGACTCCATGCTGAGCTACACTGGCAATCAAAATTAGAGAACAAAGTATGATCACTTGATTTTTTCAGCAAGAATTTAATCTACATTGATCAGCATTTTGCATTTTGTGTGTAAGGGGTGCACCATGCCACTAGAACAGGGTTTTACAAAATAACCAAAGTTCATCAACTTAATACCTTTATTTTACACAAATGTGATGAACATAATTAGAGAACAGCAATTACTGTAGCACAGAGAAAGATTATAACAAAATTTTGTGAAGGTTACAACAGTCACCAATCAGTAGGATGTATACTGGCCTTTGCTTTGTACAGGCCTTTGCTTTGAATGACTTTAGCACATCTGCAGCCACATGACATCGCTAGTCTCTCTCGCTGCTCTGGGGATTTTAGTTCGCTCTCCTTTCAGTCTCTTCCACAGTTCTGTGACTGCTGTGGGTTTCTTAGCTATAACTTTGTCACCCAGGATTTTCCAGAGGTTTTTGTTTTTCAAGGAACTGCTTTCCCCAATTTGCTGTGTGACAGCGGGCATTTTGTGCATGAAAATTACTGGCTGATTGAGTGCTGAACACAAATAAGGAACCACGTGGTGTTGAAGAAGGTTCTGATACACATTTGTGACTTGCCCACCGGGACTGTGGAGTACTCAGGACCTGGCCCTCTCATCGTCTGGGGGGCTTCGGGGTATCACGGTGACGTGACCCGGCTCCGTGGTCCCAGGCGAGTCAATAATAGGGGGAAAAAGAAAAAGTTTTTAGAATGAGATTGTGACGCCACCTGTGGTTTGTTGCCAGTTGTAGCCACCGCTGCAGTCGGGACCTCTGGGGATGATGGGGTTTGCAACCAGGATAATGTGCCCTCCATGGGTAGGGTTGTTCTCCACGGCTTCCGTGTAAGTGGTGCGGATGGGGAGAAAGGAGGTTGTCAGTATTCCCGGGCAGCCTCCAGCTGCCAGCTCACCACAGCAGTCAGTCTCGTTCTGGGTGCGCAATTAGGAGTCACATGCAGTTCTGAGCTTTCACAGGGTTTTACTGAAGCTCTGCAGTTCTTAAAGTACAGTCAGTACACTAGCGGCTCCAGTCATTGATTGGCAGCTGGGATGGTTTGTCAGCAGCACCCCCTCTCTAGTTCCTTTCGGGCCTCTGCTCTCAGTCTCGTGCATAGACTATGGTCCAGCGGTCACAGGCTTTCCTTGGGGCACCCTTCCAAGCCTCCTAGCCCTCATTCAGCGGCCTTCCCTTTGTTGTGCCGAGGGTTTGGTCCGGGACATAAAGACCCCGACCCCGCCGGAATTCGTGGTTGGGGCTTATAGCTTCCCTGACACTTCAACAGAGCTGTCACTCTGGTTCCGACCCAGTCCCTCAGTGTCCCCACTGCCTCGGATACACTGGGGACCCCTTCTTGCTTCCCTCGGTATGCAGCCTGGCACCCGGGCTAGCCATACGGTAGTACAGGCCACTGGGTCCAGGTTCTTCCTGTCAGGTTTCTCAGTTAGTGACTAGCCCAGGGTATGGGGACTCGGGTATCTGGGCCCTCTGCTGCGGAAGGGATGTCACTGATGGCCTGCCCAGACCCATGGCCCTGGTGGTCAACTAAAAAGGGGTAATTGGAATGGGAATAAAAGTTGATAGGTTTATCGTGACGCCACCTGCAGATTCTGGTGATGATCACCAGTGCCGCTTCAGACCTCCGGGGGCTATGGAACGGCAGCTTGGATGGTGCAGCTCCCTGCAGGTGGAGCTGAGTCCCCGGGGCAGGACAGCACTTGTGGTGGTTTTGCTGAATATGATGTATGTCTAGTGCAGCGACTTGAATAATGGAGACACGGAGGCTGTATGACTCTGTACCGGTGTTTACTTGTCACTGAGTAACACAGTTCAACACGGGTTAACAGTCACACAGGTCTGGGTAGCTGGTCTGGTTAGTGGCCAATGAACAAGGTGTCTCTATGTGACTTTGTTAGATGTCCCTCCTTACTACTCTTCCAGTCCTTGTTGGTGTGAAGCCTGGCTGGCTTGAAACCTGGCCTCCTGTGCTTTCTTATTACCTTTGCTGTCATCGGTTAACCCTCGATGGCCTGCCGCTATCTCTCTTCTGGCTGTGCCTGGCTCCCTTGTAATGACTGCGCAGATACCTGGATAACTGAAGTCTCCATGGTAGACCAATGTTCTCTGCTGGGCTTGTAGCTCTCCAGCAGACTCGGACTCCGGTGTCCGGTGTGCTGTTTGGGAGAACCTAACACTGGATCCCCAGTTCCCAAACTGCTGCTCTTTCCTGGAAGACCCCTTTCCTCCTTCTCTGTCTCTCTCTCAGACGATCACTGCCTGTAACTTCCTCTCTCCCTCACACTGCTTGCCCTGAACTCCTCCCACTGGGGCTGGGTCTCCTAGCAGAGGATTTAACCCTCTAGTCCTCTGAGCTAAGAGAGTGTGGATGCGAGGAATAAGCCACATATTAACCTCCCCATTCACTGACCACAGGGATACCACACACGCTGGTCTGGGTGCATTACCCTTTAGTGGCGCTCCGACCAGTGGAGCGCCACATTAGCCAGGCTGCCGAGTGTCTCTCACTAGGTGTTCTCTCCTCCATTTACCGGATTCCTTCCCAGCTCTCCACCCTCCACTTGGTCCCTCCTGCTCTCCCTTGCCTGACATGAAGTAACTAGGACTAGGGATCAGGGGATGTGTTGGGTGTTTGTGCGAGGTGACCAACTTACCCGACCCAGCTGCTGTGCCACTTAGTGGCGACCGGTTCGCACGGGCGCCACACTTGCACTCCTTCAGCCATGTAGCTGTATGAGAGGTCCCACCCCTGAAGCAGAAAACATTCTCCAAACCATGACACTTCACCACCTTTCACTGACTTCTTTAGACACTTGGGGTTCAGTTTTTGCCCAGTCTGTCGACAAACATAATGTTTCCCATTAGACCCAAATAAATTAAACTTGCTTTCATCCCTAAAATGAAGAGTGGCCAATTTCTCTGTCCACACAACATGCTTTTCACCAAAGGTGAGTCTAGCCATTTGATTCTTTCTGCTAATGAGAGGTTTGGTCACTACAGAGTCGGCTTTCAGTCCAAATGCTCATAAACGTCGTGACACTGTATGATGAGACAGATCCTTACCCTGTTCAGTGCTGAACTGGTGAGCTATTCTAGCTGCAGTATTGAAGTTATTACCCATGGATATTCCCTCATTATCCTGTCCTCTCTTGCATTTGACTTTTAAAGGCAACCAGCCATCTTGGGGAACTTGAGTTTGTCATGTTGTAAAGATGAAATATTTTAGAAACCACAGACTTGGCATAACCAACTTCTATTGCTATGGCTGATAGGGTGACCCTTTGGCCTTCATCTGGACAACTGATGTCGGAGGGTTTCAGTCACTTTAGAAAACACACCATTTTTGCAACATGATGTCTCGTGGAATACGGCAGCGCAGGTTTTTTAACCCTTCATCCTCCCTTCTTTAATTTTCTAAGATAATGACCTTTGGGTTTTCATTGGCTGTAAGCCATAATCATCAACATTTATCGAAATAAACACTTGAAATAGATCACTCTGTGTGTAATGACTCTATATAATATATGGGCTTCACTTTTTGTATTGAGTTACTGTAAAATATTAACTTTTTGGTATATTCTAATTCATTGAGATGCTCCTGTATGTACAGTTGAAACCAGAAATGTACATACGCTACATAAAAATACACATATGTATGTTTTTCTATCTGAGATGAAATCAGAATCAACCTTTCTCATTTTAGGTCTATTATTAGGATTACTATAATTATTATTTGCCAAATGCCAGAATAATGAGAGAGAGAATATTTTAAGGAATTTTTACTATGTTCTGCAAAGTCAAAAGTTTACATACAGTAAGATTACTATGACTTTAAACAATTTGTGACAGCCCATATCACGATGTCATGTGTTTGGGAGGTTCTGATAGGTTTAATGGCAACATGTGAGTTAGAGACACACCTGTGGAAATATTTTAATGCAAACATGAAACACACTGCTCCTTTGTATAGCATCATGGGAAAGTTGAAAGAAATCAGCCAAGATATCAGGAAGAGAATTGTGGACTTGCAGAAGTCTGGTTCATCCTTGGATGCAATTTCCAGATACCTGAAGGTGCCACGTTCATCTGTACAAACAATTACACAAGTACAAACAAGATGAGAATGTCCAGCCATCATACCGCTCAGGAAGGAGACGGGTTCTGTGTCCCAGAGATGAACGTGCTTTGGTCCAACATGCCCATGACCCAAGAACAAAAGCAAAAGACGTTGTGAATATGATGGCAGAAGATGATAAGATTGTGTCATTATCTACAGTGAAACGAGTATTGTATCAGCATGAGCTGAAAGGCCACTCTGCCAGGAAGAAGACATTACTCCAATAGAAACATAAAAAAGTCAGATACATTTTTGGAAATGCACACAGGAACTAAGATCTAAATATTTGGAGACATGTCCCGTGGTGTGACGAAACTAAAAATTGAACTGTTTGGCCATAATGACCATCATTATATTTGGAGGAAAAAGGGAGAAGCTTGGAAGCCTAAGAACACCATCCCAACTGTGAACAATGGTGGTGGTGTTATCATGTTGTGGCTTTGTTTTGCTGCAGGAGGGACTGGTGCACTTCACAAAATAGATAGCATCATGAGGAAAGAAGATTGTGTGGCAATACTGAATCATCATCTCAAGACATCAGCCAGGAAGTTGAAGCTGGAGCTGAAATGGGTTTCCAAATGGAGAATGACCCGAAGCATACTACCAAACTGGTTACAGAGTGGCTTAAGTATAACAAAGTCGATGTTTTGGAGTGACCATCACAGAGCTCTGATCTTAATACTATTGAAAATTTATGGGCAAAGCTGGAAAGGCAGGTGCGAGCAAGGTGGCCTACAAACATGGCTCAGTTACACCAGTTCTGTCAGGAGGAATGGGCCCAAATTCCTACCAACTATTGTGAGAAGCTTGTGGAAGGATATACAAAACGTTTGACCCAAGTCATACAGTTTAAGGGCAATGTTACCAAATACTAATGAAATGTATGTAAGCTCGTGACTTTGCAGAAAGTAATAAAAATGCCTTAAAACATTCTCTCTCATTATATTGGCATAATTATGGTAATCCTAATTGACGTAAAACGGGAAAGGTTTATTCTGATTTCATGTGAGATAATGAGAACAACATGCAGATGTGTCTTTGTACATAGTGTATGCTAAGGTCTGGTTTCAGCTGTATATACATATTTTGTTTTACACATCTGCCTGTGAAATCTGTAATAGCAGTAGTGTGTTATTCCAGGAAGGAAATATGTCTTTTCTGTGTAATAATGGATAATACGAAAAAATCAAGGTCTAAGAAAACAACTCTACAAAATATAAGAGCTAAAAGTAGATCCTGATAGCTGTTGTGCTGTTGTGTGTCGGCCACTAGGTGGCAATGGTGCTCCATAAAATCAGCCATTATGTGCGGGATTCCTTTGTCTGGCTTCTGCTTTGTGTTCTCTTTAAAAATCCATTTCTAACTTTCATTTTAATGCTCACAATATAAAGGGCAAATCCTGCCATTTGTAAAATCAATATCAACGAAATATATTAAAGAAGACTTTCCGCTTCATTTCTAATGTAACTTTACCATCTAAAATGAATGTGAAGGAGCAAAAATGATCATAAATATTAGTTTTTATATCCAAACACATTCCTGTCATTTATAGAACTTGTGTTAGTCGCAGTATATGTAAGTATTGGGGAAGGATAGAAAAAGAAATGGGGAAAGCATCGTAACCCTTCATCAATAATAAGAATATATATATATATATAATGTGTTGTATTAAGTCCAGTGGCGAAACTTGAAGCTCATGGGCCCTGATGCAAAAGCTCCACCGGGGCCCCCAATTATTGCAAATCTTTAATAGCATTAGTCTTTTTCTATAGGCCAAAGGGACTTTTGGGGCCTCCTAGACTCCAGGGCTGGGTGCCATTACAGCCCCTGCACCTATTGTGGTTACACCCCTGAGTAAGTCATATTTGTGCTACATTCTGCTCTGTCTATATGACATAGTGGGACTAATCATGTCTGGATATTGTCTGCAGCATCTAAAGCTACTGCCACAATACGTTTAGATACACCATTATTGGGCAAGTTCCAAGACTTCTCCCGAGCTGCACCAATTCTCTGGAATGCTTTACCCTAAGAAATTAGGACTATCCACAACTTTCATAGTTACAGACGCTCCCTAAAAACACTTTTTAGGGCAGCCTATCATGATCCCTGGTCAAAGTCACTTAGACAAAGTCTATCCACTCCACCAGGCCCAAAAGCATTACAAAAATTGTCTGGTGGTCGCTTGTGCAGCTCCTACTTATTCCCCATTTCCTCAAGTTGACTGGACCATCATTGTAACTAAACCCCTGTACTTTGTGTCACCCCCACCTCAGTGTAGATTGTACTTAGGAGCAGAGCTGTTATTATTATACATTAATTATTGTATTCTTTGATAAGTGTTACTTATGACTGCTTGTATTTGAACTTCTGTATTGTAAAGCGCTGTGGAATATGTTGGTGCTATATCAATAAAGATTATTATCTACATACATAATTGTGAGTTGGGACTTCCGGCCGTTGTAAATGAATCCCATAATCCACCGTGGCAGTGTCACTTGTGCAGACACACCTGCGCCAATGACATACACATCACCGCTATTCCCACGCATGTGCAGTAACAGCCATGTCATTACTGTGCATGCGCAGGTATAGCGGTGACGCAGTAACTGCCGCATCATTACTACACATGCGTGGAAATAGTGCTGATGTGTATGTCACTTGTGCACTTCGTGGCAGCTCACTCACAGGAGTCAGTGCTCACAGGAGTCAGTGCACTCAGTGCTCACAGGAGTCAGTGCACTCAGGGCTCACAGGAGTCAGTGCACTCAGGGCTCAGAGGAGTCAGTGCACTCAGGGCTCACAGGAGTCAGTGCACTCAGGGCTCAGAGGAGTCAGTGCACTCAGGGCTCACAGGAGTCAGTGCACTCAGGGCTCAGAGGAGTCAGTGCACTCAGGGCTCACAAGGGTCAGTGCACTCAGTGCCCACAGGAGTCAGTGCACTCAGTGCTCACAGGGATCAGTGCACTCAGGGCTCACAGGAGTCAGTGCACTAAGTGTTCACAGGAGTCAGTGCACTCAGGGCTCACAGGAGTCAGTGCACTCAGGGCTCACAGGCGTCAGTGCACTCAGGGCTCAGAGGAGTCAGTGCACTCAGGGCTCAGAGGAGTCAGTGCACTCAGGGCTCACAGGAGTCAGTGCACTCAGGGCTCACAGGAGTCAGTGCACTCAGGGCTCAGAGGAGTCAGTGCACTCAGGGCTCACAGGAGTCAGTGCACTCAGGGCTCACAGGAGTCAGTGCACTCAGGGCTCAGAGGAGTCAGTGCACTCAGTGCTCAGAGGAGTCAGTGCGCTCCGTGCTCACAGGAGTCAGTGCACTCAGGGCTCACAGGAGTCAGTGCACTCAGGGCTCACAGGAGTCAGTGCACTCAGGGCTCACAGGAGTCAGTGCACTCAGGGCTCAGAGGAGTCAGTGCACTCAGGGCTCACAGGAGTCAGTGCACTCAGGGCTCACAGGAGTCAGTGCACTCAGGGCTCACAGGAGTCAGTGCACTCAGGGCTCACAGGAGTCAGTGCACTCAGGGCTCAGAGGAGTCAGTGCACTCAGGGCTCACAGGAGTCAGTGCGCTCAGGGCTCAGAGGAGTCAGTGCACTCAGGGCTCAGAGGAGTCAGTGCACTCAGGGCTCAGAGGAGTCAGTGCACTCAGGGCTCACAGGAGTCAGTGCACTCAGGGCTCAGAGGAGTCAGTGCACTCAGGGCTCAGAGGAGTCAGTGCACTCAGGGCTCACAAGGGTCAGTGCACTCAGGGCTCACAGGAGTCAGTGCACTCAGGGCTCACAGGAGTCAGTGCACTCAGGGCTCACAGGAGTCAGTGCACTCAAGGCAAACTAACAGTAGAGCCAGTTACTGAAGTGCAAGTTTTACACACAAGAAAGCTATCTCATTTCCCCAAACAGGCCCATATAGCCGCCAGTACATTTCATTGCATATCAGTGCTCCTGGACCCCCACAACAGTGCCAACATGGCTCCTCCTAAAAAATACAAAAATGAACATGAAAAAAAAAAGGCTTGGGCATTACATCAACAACAACGCTTCGCCAATGAGATTCCTGAACAAAAACACCATCGTCTGGACAAAATGCATATAAACATAGATGTCTCACCCAGGAGTTACCTGGCTTTAAAGCTAATAGAATGAAAAACACTGCATCAATACTGTACACATTCTGTCTCCACATTTCTGCCACAATCACAAGGTGATGCATCACAATCTGACCCCCCCACCACAGATTGTACCACTTCAAGGTGTATGACCTCTCGGCAACTATCTCCAGTAGACACATCAATGCCACTGTTACACAATCCTGACCCACACTCTGTGCAACCACAAGCTGAAACACAAACCCTCACACTACTCCAACTACAAAACAAACGACTAAGCAACATTTGTCGGCAAACAAGACCCATTGACTCTTTGACTACTCCACTACTACTACAACAACATTATTTTACCGAAGATGAAAATACTATTAAAGAACACAGCTGAGGTGACATGACCCATGTATGTGAAAGTTGCCAAGCTTTGCATTTTGCAAATGAGAGGCCTCTGGATAAAAAGTTTACCCAGTGTTGTCAGATGGGTAAAGTCCATGTACCCATAATACAGTATCCCCATGTGTTGGCAATGTTGATAACAGGAGAACATGAATACAGCAAAAATTTCAAGGCCAATATTCGCTCTATCAACAGTTCTTTTGCTTTTGCGTCCATAGGAGCAAGTGTTTCACCACCTCCTGGATATGGTCCATACTGTTTTCGAATTCATGGACAGATCTATCATCGGACAGGCACACTACACCCAGCTGACGAAGAACCACCTAAATTTACACAACTTTACATTCTAGATACCACACACGCTAATGAACATCGACTGCAATGTAAAGAAAATGAAAAATGTCATCCCACTTTAATGACCATTATTGGTGAGCTAATGCAAACACAGAATCCTTTCACTGCTGCCTATAGAATGCTTCACGATGTGGAAGAACAAGAGACGATCAAAGCTCTACAAAATGGAACTGTCATGACAAACATCACAATAGCTATTAATCAAGATCGGACTCAAGATCCCAGAAGATACAATAAACCAACTGTGAGTGAAGTGGCAGTCGTCTTTCACAATGATGATGGTGAGCCTCCCTTCCATAGAGACATCTTAATTCATTTCAAACCTGATCCACAAAACCCTCTGGCTCCAAAAACACAAGGAATCAGTATTCTGCATAGCAATTTAGATGCTCTGATGTATCCTTTCATTTCAAAAATTCTTTTTATTGTTTTACAAGATATTAAGTTGTTAATCAGATAATTACATAAAAGAAGAATTCAGCTCATAACATCAGTGGAAAATGATTAATTAATTCCAAACATATGTTTAGGTACGGTTATTGTCAAATTATCTAGAGAAAGTTTAAGCACAAGAAGAAGAAGGCATAGTAAGTGAAAGAAGAAAGAGGATAGGTAGGAGAATAGGAGAGAGAATAATAGATTGGAGGGGAAGTAAGAGGCAGGGAGGGTGGGTCAGGAGGTGGAGCCTAGAGGATCACCATGGAGTAAATAAGGCGAGGGGTCAAGATTACGGTACTATGAGCGACTTTTTGAAGAGTACCCAAGCTCGCCATTGGTTATTAATAGACGCTTGTGTGTGGTTCACAGAGGCAGCTAGTTTCGCTACTAGATACAGCTGGTCAGTTTTATCAATTAACGACTGAAGAGTCGGGATTTGAGGAGATCTCCATACCGTCGGTAAAAGAAGTTTCGCTGCAGCCAGTATTGTACAGATTAACACAGAGAACTCACCATGGGAAGCGTCTAGGGGTAGATTTAACAGGACTACTTCCGGGGATAATTTGATATTTTGTTTAGTCACATCTCTGATCAGGCGTGTTGTCTGGTTCCAGTAGGGGATCAGGGATGGACAATGCCACCAAAGGTGGATATAGTTCCCGTTTACATCACCACAGCGCCAGCAATTCGTAGGGAATTGTGTCTTCCATTTGTGTGTTCTCAGCGGGTCAGTATACCAGCGGGAGAGAATTTTGTAGGAGTTCTCCTGTACCTTGATGCATTTAGTCGGGCCATGTGAGTGGGTGTAAATATATGAAATCTGTTGAGGCGTAAACTTATAACCTAAATCTTTTTCCCAACTATGTATATAGGCTCTTTTCATGGCCACATCTCTTTCCAAAATGCTTTGGTAAATGGTAGAAAGGATCTTAGTAGGTCTAATCTGTCTTGCGCAAAGCGTTTCAAATGCCGTGGGATTGCGGGTAAGTGCCTTATCGAATCGAATGTTGTGTAGAAGTGATTGTAGAGTCTTATATTGGAGGAAATTAATAGATTCGAGGCCAGGAATTTTGTGCAGATTAGATAACGGGAGAAGTGCTCCGTCTGCATATAATTGATCCGCTGTTAGGCTGGCAAGTAGTCCGATGCGGTATTTGCTGGGGTTGTGTATTAGGTTCGCTCCCGTTAGGATATCTAACAGGGTAAGGAGAGGAGTCGATGGGGGCGTCAGGTGGGTATGTATGGTGGTCCATATTCGTAGAAGTGTGCTTGTGAGAGGGTTATGTTGGCGGCCAGGTGATTTGTCACTGCAGTGCGTCAGTAGGAGGGGCGAAGGAGCTGTGGGGATAATTTGTTTTCTATATCAATCCATAATTTGTTGTGTGATTGTCGTATGATATCAACAGAGCGAGAGAGTACTGCTGCGTGATAATAGATTTTAATATCTGGTGCGCCCATTCCACCTTTTACTTTTGGAAGAGAAAGAGTGCGGAGATTTAAGCGGTGTCTCTTATTTTTCCAAATGTAGGCGTAAAGAAGAGAGTTGACCTTGTTTAAATACGCATTAGGGACATGTATTGGTAACATAGAGAAGAGGTAAGTAAATTTAGGCAGGATGAGGCTTTTGAGGATGTTCTTACGACCCATCCAGGATAAGAAAGGGTCACGCCAAGTTTTCATAGTGGCAGTTACTCTGTCTAGCAAAGGGGGGTAGTTGAGGGAGAAGAGAGCTTTATGAGTTCTGCTAATTTTTATGCCTAGATAAGTGATGTGTGATTTGGGCCATGAGAACGGGTATGTGGTTTTTAATCTGGATAGGATTGGAAGTGAGACGTTCAGGTCCAAGGCCTCCGATTTCGATGTATTTATTTTGAAATTGGTGAGGGCACTGTAGTTGTCAAATATTTTTAATAAGGGGGGGAAGCTTTTAGAAGGATTGGTCATGAATACGAGTAAATCGTCTGCGAAGGCAGCCGTTTTATGATGCGTCCCTCCTAGTGTAATGCCTCGAATCCTTTCATCAAGCTGAATATCAGTCAGCAGGGGTTCCATGGCTAGGATAAATAATAGAGGGGATAGTGGGCACCCCTGTCTCGTGCCATTGTGTATGGAGAAGGTATCTGTTAGGGAGCCATTGATGCTGATGCGAGCGGTTGGGTTGGTGTACATTTTTAAAATCGCCGCAACTAGTTGGGTCGGGATGCCGAAGCCAAGCAACACCTCTTCTAGGTATAGCCAGTCCACCCTGTCAAAGGCTTTTTCAGCGTCCGTTCCCAGGAGGACCAGTGGAATTTTTTGTTGGTTGGCATAATGAGTAAGGTGCAGTACCTTCAGCACGTTGTCTCTCCCCTCTCTTCCCCCACAAATCCAGTTTGGTTCAGTGAGATTTTGTCCGGAAGGTAGGCAGCTACTCGACGAGCGATCATACTGGCGAAAATTTTTAAATCAACATTTAGTAAGGAGATCGGTCGGTAGCTGCTACACATTTCTCGGTCTTTCCCTTCTTTGTATATTAGGGATATTTTTGCTTCTAAGGATTGAGCCGGGAATCGACTACCCTGCAATATGGAATTGTACATATTCAACATGTGTGGTTGTAGAATCGAGGAGAAGGACCTGTAGTAGGCACTGGGTAATCCATCTGGTCCCGGCGCTTTGTTGGGTGGGCACTTTGACAGGGTGGACCGTAGTTCTTCTAAACTAAAAGGTTTATTTAGCAGCAATTGCTGTTGTGGAGTAAAGCTCGGAAGATTTAGGCGGGATAAGTAACGTTTAATTTTTTGCTTTCTTGTGGCTTCTTCTGATTTAGATTCTTCGGGGCGTAGGTTATATAGTTGTGTATAATAGTTCAGAAACGCTGTTTCTATTTGGTTATAATTGGTTGTGGATCGTCCTTCCGCGGTTTTAATGGAATATATGGAAGTGCGAGTTTGTCGTTGTTTGATTCTAGAGATCATCAGTTTCGAGGCCTTGTCACCGTGAACGTACATTTTAGTGCGCCATGAAGCGAACCATTTTGCCGATTGTAGGAATAGGATATCTTTAAGTTGACGCCTTTTAAGGGTTAGTTGTTCCATTATTAAGGGGGTGATTAGTTTTTTGTGTTTGGTTTCTAGGTCAGAGATATCCTCATATAGTAGATCAAGCTGTTTCTGTTGCTGTTTATGAATGTATGCTGTGATTGAGATAAATTCTCCTCTGACCACAGATTTGTGAGCTTCCCAGAGCATCGGCGCTGCAACCTCACCATTATCGTTTAGAGCAAAATACTGCTCCAATGTTTTGGTTATGCGAGAGTGAGTGGGGGGGTTGTCGAGCACCGACTCCGTGAGTCGCCACGATCTGTGAACTGGAAAGGTCTTATGTAATGTCAGCGCCATCGTTACGAAGGAGTGGTCTGAGAATATGTTAGGGTTAATATTCGTCGATCGTATTTTAGCAAGGGTGTTTTTGGAAACAAAGAAATAATCTAATCTATGGTAAGAGGCGTGTGGGTGAGAATAGAAGGTATAGTCGCGGTCATCTGGGTGTAGGTATCTCCAAACGTCCAGCAGCTGGAGCTCGCGAAGATGGGTTTTGATTTTATTAAGATCACCTTGTGAATATGTACTTTTCTTCGTTGTGGTGTCTATTAGCGGGTTTAGTGCAATGTTAAGATCTCCTCCTACTATCAGTGTGCCTTCACGGAAATCTCCTATCTTCCTCAAAGTCGAGTGGAGCCATTTTAGAAGTTTTTTGTTGGGGGCATATAAGCAACAAATCGTAACTAAATTACCAGCTAGCAGACCTTTGAGGAAAATATAACGACCGTTGGCATCAATTAGGTGTTCTCGAATTTGGAAAGGGATTCCCTTTTTTATAGCAATCGAGACTCCTCGTGATCGGGGCTGTGGTGATGTGGCATGGAACCAGGTATCATAGTGTGACCGGTCAAGGTTAGGTAGTTTTTCAGGGATAAAGTGAGTTTCCTGAATCAATAGCACGTCTGCTGCATGTTTCTTAAGTAGGTCCAGAGTGTGCCTCCTTGGTATGGGGGAATTTAGCCCTTTAGCATTGAGCGTAGCAAAGGTAAATACCTTATGTTGAGACGCCATCAATGGGGGATTAATGTCGGATAGATGTGTATTTGGTTCGAATGGTCCTCGACTCCATCCTCCTGACCGGGGGGGGTGGTTGGGTGAGAAGAAAGAAAAGTAGATAGAGAAGTAGGGAGATAAAACAAAAGAAAAGAGATATGCATTAATAACATTTCCATTGCAATCATATACAACATGTCTAACAATCAGCAACACAGCAATATGGACCACATGGGGAGGATTATTAGTGGTTCCACCATAAGTAAATAATACCTGCTGTAGTATTGGGGAGATGGGGTAAGGGGAAGGGAGGTTGGGTTTCGTTGTGTGGGTGGGGGGGTAGCGGGTAAGGGAAGAGGGAGAGGTCTAATGGTTGCAGGTCTGTATTGACACCTATACGGTGTCTATGGGCTCAGAACTTCTGTTGAACTAGAAGTCAAACATAGTGCAGAACAAAGGTATAACCTAACATTACTACAAAAAGTAGTATAACTTGTATAACATAAAGGTCTTTCTTATAGGAATGTCTAGGCCATCTTCTCCAAAGGAAGGCCTCGTGTATTGTGGTTAGTACTCTAGTCAATAAGGCACATGGTAGTTGTGCATTATTTAGGGGTTCGAGTGTCATGGTGGTATGGGGTGGGGTGGGGGATGGGAGGGATGGGGAAGGGGGGGGGGGGGGACAAAGGAGGGAATTGGGTGGATGGGTGGTAGGTAAATGTAGAGTTACTAAAGTGGATAGGTCGGTTTTAAGGGTAAGGAAACCCGATATCGGATTGGCAGCATTTCAATCAATGGCATATATGGATGCTCAGTGAACACAGTGTTTAGAATAGTTCGCTATCAAGCAGACGGAAGAGAGTTCTTTGTATCTCCGATCTAAGACATCAGGTCGTCTCCACACCATCCTTTGGCGGTGGTGTTTTGGATAGCTTTTTTCGAAGGCGCTGTGATTTCGGAGTTCCAGCGACTTGCCATGGAGGGGTGGCTTGTAGAGGTTTTTGTAAAGACGCTGCGTGGAAGGTCTCTAGGTCAGGATAAGACTGTAATTCAATGCTTAGTAATTGGCAAATGTCTCTGATGTCTCCTGACGTCCTGGCCGTTAGTTTCTTTTCGCCAGCTGTAATAAAAATTCCGAAAGGGAACAGCCAGCGGAAGCGATATCCCTTTTGTGTCAGAATATCTGTGAAAGGTTTAAGCAAGCGTCTCTTCTTTAAGGTTATGGCGGAGATGTCCTGGAACAATTTCAGTTGCGAGTTCTCATATTCGATAGCCTCTGTCTCCCTGGCTCTTCGCAGGATGAGTTCTTTTGTTCTATAGTCTAGAAAGCGACACAGTACATCACGGGGCGGGTCACTTTGGTTTGGCTTGGGGCGTAGTGTCCTGTGAACTCTGATAATTTCCATGTCTTTGGGGTCGTCTTCTCGGAGCAGTTTATGGAAGATTTCATTCACAGCTGAGGGCAGGGCTTCAAACGCAATTGATTCTGGAAGGTATTTTATGCGGATATTGTTCCTACGCTCACGGTTTTCATGATCTTCAAGCGTTGAGTGGATGGCATGTAGTTGAGTTTCGTGAGCATTGAGGCAGTCTAGTAATTTATTGGTTTGTGTCATTGTGGTCACCTGGTCATTTTCTACTGTCCCCAGCCTATGACCTTGTTGAGCCAGATCTAATTTTATTTCAGCAAGTTCTTTGCTTATCGGTTCTATGGCTTTCGTCAATATGCGCTTTATAAAAGAGCGGGTGACTTTATTATCTTTAGGGTCCATCTCAGTGTCCGAATCGCTCTCCACGTCGGAGTCGGATGCTTCAGCCATCAGCTGGAACGTACGTTTGGTAGATTTAGGATGAGTTGTGAGGTCGGTTTGTTTAGAGAGGAATTTATCCACATCGGCCTGGGTAACTGAATTAGAGGGTTTAGAAGGTACTTTGGGGGTTTTAATGCTTGTTTTCCCCATGTTTAGCTATAGTTCTGTGGAAAGTTCTTTTATTCTGTCTTAGTTAGGCCTCCCCTAGGTCGTATGCCATTGACTAGGTAGACATGGTGCACATTGCTTGTGGGAATTTAAGGAATGTAAGCACTTTGCAGTAAATAGGCAGCATTCAATGGAGCTCTTGCCCCTCCGGTGGTGAAATACGGAACAGCTTGACCGCAGCGCAGCAGGGGTTAATACTGCTCCAGGGGCATGATAATACAGGGAGATCTCTCTGTAGTATGTTTTGTGTTAGGATCCAAAAGAAGCTGGTGTGTAGCTCCTCAGAGAGAGACACCTCGGTCAGCGCAGAGATCAGAGTGTCTATGTATTGATTATATATAAGATAGCCGTCTGTGGACAGACTGTTGTTTATTTTATGGCTTTGGATTTAGCTCCGGCTATTTCAGAGTCTCTGTGGCTTTCTGTGATCTTATCCCTGAAGTTGCTGGCCTGTGTGACTCAGACTCCAGTATATAGAAGCCTGTAGCTAGTCCCGTGTGGGCCACAGTCCCTGCACACACTGTCTGTGTGTCTCTGCCCTAACACCGGAGGTGAATGCAGGCTCCCGCTCCCTCTGTGTCTCGCTCCGGTTTGCCTCTCCTCCCCTTCACAGTGGGCTCCACGGGTGGTCTCCCCTGCCTGCTAGGACGGGACTAAATGTGTCGCCTCCGGGTGCCCCGCCGGGATCGTTATACTGCACTCACCGCTCAGTTACAGCCTCTGCACAACAGGGAGCCGATGGGAGCGATGCGTCCTAGGAGGCCCGGCGCACACGTGCTGCCTCTTCCTCCTACTCACAGTTCAGGGGCCTTCAGCGTCTTTGTCCCGGTCCACAGCAGCGGCGCGCCGACAGGGTCTGCTTCCTCTCTCCGGTCCCCAGCTGCACGCCGTACAGGGGTCGTCTGACAGGCTCACCTCGGCTTCAGAGCCCTCCGGCCGCAGGGTGAGTGGCAGTGAGGGGGGGAGGCCACGTCTAGCGCTCCACGAGGCACCCCTCTGGCGATCACCTGGTCCAAAGCCGATTCTCAAAGGCTGCAGGGCTTTAGGTGAGAGATGGGCCCAAGGGTGAGGGCTGTGGGTGTTCTCCGGGGCAGGATGGTGCCAGATTGCATCCAGAGAGTGGGAGCGCAGCGAGACACGTCCTCCCTATGCGGCGGCCATCTTGGATCGCTCTGATGTATCCTATCATTTTCCCTTATGGAGATGAATCGGTCGACAGGGTAGGGGGTACTCAGATACCAGGACAGGTTGCTACTTCAATGGGGATCACGGCTGGTTGGGTCCCGGTCCAGTGCCCTGGACACTCAATGGCTGAGGGCAAAACTATTTGGGATGGGGGAGTATACGTGACGCCACCTGTGGTGCCTGGTAATAGGGTTACCAGCGCTGCAGCCGGCCGCTGAGGTGATGGTGATGCAGCTTTGGGTAGTACAGCTACCCACAGGCGGAGCTTTACCTCAGGGCAGCAGGGTGGATGAGGTGAGTAGTAGTCCTTTACTCTCTGTAAGCTCTCAAGGCAGCAGTGAATCAGGCACATACACACAATAGTCTCTGTTTCAGTACCTTTTACTAATGTCGGATAGCAGGTATGGTCCAGGAGGGTAACCAGGTGGCCGGTACAGTTTAGGACATCCACCTTTGAAAGTTATGAGGCCTCCTTTTACTATTGTCTGTGGTAGTTAAGGTCAGTTCAATTGTGCATGTCATCGAGTTTCAAAAGCATGGCCTGCCACATGCACATATTTTAATCATACTTGACGACAATTCAAAAATCAGAACTGAACAAGAGATAGACAACTTTGTACGGGCTGAAATTTCTGACAAAACAACATACCCTCAGGTCCACAACATTGTTCTAACAAACATGATTCACAGTCCCTGTGGTGAAGTCAATCCTAACTCTCCTTGTATGGATAATGGACACTATAGCAAAAGCTTTCCAAAAAAATTACAACAAATACTACTAAAGAAATGGATGGCTATCCAAGTTGCCGCAGAAACATTGGGACTACATATCAACATTATTCTTACTTTAACCTTAATAAGATCGACCCTAATGGACATCAATATTATTACAGAGACATTCCAGAACACTACATTTGGAAACATGGCATATGGGAACCCAGAAAGCAAAGAGGCCACACTGTAATAGGAAGAATGTATACAGTTAGTCTGAAAGACCAAGAATGCTATTATTTACGCTTGTTATTACATGTAAAAGGAGTAACAAGTTTTCAAGACCTCAAATCTATCAATGGTATTACACACAAAACCTTTCAAGATGCTGCCTTAGCACTCGGATTATTAATAGATGATAGTGTTTGGAGAAATACTATACTAGATATCACCGTTCTGAACACGTCTACACAACTTCGGGAGATGTTTGCTTACATCTGTATTTTTTGGATCACCTACAAATCCACTGGAATTGTGGAAGGATGTTAAACAACATTTCTTACAAGACTACTGTCACCGAAACCCCAACAACAATCAACTGTGTATCAATTGTGGAAGCTATGCTATGAAAGATGTCCAAGATGTGCTAATAATACATGGCAAGTCTTATTTGGATTCCAATTTACCACACCCTGCAACAAACATAAGTCAGCCTCAAGAAGACAATGATAAAGACTATAAGTTAGCTACAGCTACCGAGATGAAAAATACTCTTAACCCTGAGCAACTGTTGGCTTTCAATGCCATTTTGGACGGTCTAAAAGACAACACGTTAACACCTAAGTGTTTCTTTATTGATGGTCTGGGTGGCAGTGGAAAAACCTACTTATACTATCTACTTATACATTATGTCAGAGGACAAGGACATGTGGTCTCATCTGCTGCCACTACAGGAATAGCTGCAAACTTGCTACCAGGAGGACAAACTATGCACTCTGTATGGCATTCCAATCCCAATCAATGAAACGTTCCAGGATTAAAACTGACACTAACGCTGCCAACAAGTTAAAAAATACTACACTTTTTATACTTGATGAGTGCACAATGGCACAAAACCATTCTTTGAATGTCATTGACAGACTTCTATGTGATCTTATGACAACACATGTTGATAACAAAAATAATGTTCCCTTTGGTGGTAAAGTTTTCATACTTGGAGGAGATTTCCAACAATGCCTTCTTTTACTTATGCATGCCACCGGAACTGAAATTGTGGATTACTGTCTTAAATATTGTCAACTCTGGAAACACTTCACAAGACTCCTGCTATTTAACAACATGAGATCCTGGGATACAGAATACAGCACTTGGTTACTTAAACTAGGCAATGGTCAGCTCTCAAACGAATACAACCTTGGAGAGGACGTTATTGAAATTCCTTACAGACATGCTGTCCTCTGCCTGTTTAATCACAGATATATTTGGCACAAACATTCATATTAACGTTAATGATGCTGAAATGTTATGTATGCGGCATCACATGCCAGATGCATCACATGCTCTGTCCAGAAAATGAAGATGTTGAACTTCTAAACTCTCAAATTATAGACCGATTGAGTGGCCAATATGTCTTATATACAAGTGATGATTCTGTGGATGTTGATGAAGCTAATGAATGTAAACACTACCCAGTCGAATTTTTACACTCTCGGACACCATCTGGCATGCCACCACAGCGCCTACAACTAAAAATAGGAACAATTGTCATGCAACTGCGAAATCTGAATACAAAAAAAGGATTATGTAACGGAACTCGGCTCATTGTAACATCCTTAAATCCACATATCATACAGCCAAAAGTCATCCCAGTATCAGCTGAAGGAGACTTTGTTTTTATTCCATGTATTGATTTGTGTCCATCTGAAACTGGGTTACCATTCAAACTACGAAGATGACAATTTCCTGTTAAGCCAGCTTTCACAATGACAATTAACAAGGCACAAGGACAAACTCTACATCAAGTGGGTATTTATCTACCTCAACCAGCCTTTGGCCATGGGTAGCCATATGTTGCTTTCTCCAGAGTCAAGCAACGCTCCCATGTCCAAGTCAAGGTTTTAGATGCACCACAAGGACAGTTGTTACATGGTAGTCATAAAGTGCTCACTAAAAAGGTAGTTTATAAAAATGTTTTAAATTAATTAATGTCTTTAGTCATCTCAATAACATGTACATAGTTTTATATCACATCAATAGTGACTTACTTTTTTTTTACACACATTGATATGCCTAAAAGTACCGTTACACGCTTCAATGTTGTAACGATTTCACCAACGATTTCATGGGAGCGCGGTCGTTAGGACATAGTTTAGAGATCGTTGGTGAGATGTCACACATATAGATATCGTGAACGATGCACCAACGATGAGGCGAGCAGCTCTCGTTCGCACAACCCAGCGAACGATACTTGTTCACTGTTGTGAATAGGTGAAGTTGTTAATGAAATCGTTATCGTGGTGTCACACAAAGATACAGCAGGTTGGCTGATCGAGGATCGTCTGATTTTAGAACATGTTCTCACATCTGCGATCAGCGATCAAATGATTTATCATAGTCGTATCTCGGTGTCACATGCAACGACGTACTTACAATGTCGATGAACAACTCCAAACCCGTGACGTTTCAGTGATATCGTTCACAATATCGTACTGTGTAACGGTACCTTTATATACATACGTATTTATAAATACATATTAGATACATATTTATGTATGTATATACATACATATGTAGAAACAAATAGAGCAGCACTGTCCAGTGGGTGCAAATCAGCTCAGCTGTCTTCCCAGCACTTGTATATACTTGAAAAAATGCTGCAGCACTCCGTCATTAGATGTATCTTATGCCTTTATTACGGCCACAGGTACCATAGGCTCTATGGTACCTGTGGCCATAATAAAGGCATAAGATACATCTAATGACGGAGTGCTGCAGCATTTTTTCAAGTACATACATAGATACATAGCAGAACAAACACATTGCTGTATGATATATATAGATAACATATTTTGCACCATTAATTTTGTGCTAAATACAGATATATGTACAGTTAGGGCCAGAAATATTTGGACAGTGACACAATTTTCGCGAGTTGGGCTCTGCATGCCACCACATTGGATTTGAAATGAAACCTCTACAACAGAATTCAAGTGCAGATTGTAACGTTTAATTTGAAGGGTTGAACAAAAATATCTGATAGAAAATGTAGGAATTGTACACATTTCTTTACAAACACTCCACATTTTAGGAGGTCAAAAGTAATCGGACAAATAAACATAACCCAAACAAAATATTTTTATTTTCATTATTTTGTTGCGAATCCTTTGGAGGCAATCACTGCCTTAAGTCTGGAACCCATGGACATCACAAAACGCTGGGTTTCCTCCTTCTTAATGCTTTGACAGGCCTTTACAGCCGCAGCCTTCAGGTCTTGCTTGTTTGTGGGTCTTTCCGTCTTAAGTCTGGATTTGAGCAAGTGAAATGCATGCTCAATTGGGTTAAGATCTGGTGATTGACTTGGCCATTGCAGAATGTTCCACTTTTTTGCACTCATGAACTCCTGGGTAGCTTTGGCTGTATGCTTGGGGTCATTGTCCATCTGTACTATGAAGCGCCATCCAATCAACTTTGCAGCATTTGGCTGAATCTGGGCTGAAAGTATATCCCGGTACACTTCAGAATTCATCCGGCTACTCTTGTCTGCTGTTATGTCATCAATAAACACAAGTGACCCAGTGCCATTGAAAGCCATGCATGCCCATGCCATCACGTTGCCTCCACCATGTTTTACAGAGGATGTGGTGTGCCTTGGATCATGTGCCGTTCCCTTTCTTCTCCAAACTTTTTTCTTCCCATCATTCTGGTACAGGTTGATCTTTGTCTCATCTGTCCATAGAATACATTTCCAGAACTGAGCTGGCTTCTTGAGGTGTTTTTCAGCAAATTTAACTCTGGCCTGTCTATTTTTGGAATTGATGAATGGTTTGCATCTAGATGTGAATCCTTTGTATTTACTGTCATGGAGTCTTCTCTTTACTGTTGACTTAGAGACAGATACACCTACTTCACTGAGAGTGTTCTGGACTTCAGTTGATGTTGTGAACGGGTTCTTCTTCACCAAATAAAGTATGCGGCGATCATCCACCACTGTTGTCATCCGTGGACGCCCAGGCCTTTTACAGTTCCCAAGCTCACCAGTCAATTCCTTTTTTCTCAGAATGTACCCAACTGTTGATTTTGCTACTCCAAGCATGTCTGCTATCTCTCTGATGGATTTTTTCTTTTTTTTCAGCCTCAGGATGTTCTGCTTCACCTCAATTGAGAGTTCCTTTGACAGCATGTTGTCTGGTCACAGCAACAGCTTCCAAATGCAAAACCACACACCTGGAATCCACCCCATACCTTTTAACTACTTCATTGATTACAGGTTAACGTGGGAGACGCCTTCAGAGTTAATTGCAGCCCTTAGAGTCCATTGTCCAATTACTTTTGGTCCCTTGAAAAAGAGGAGGCTATGCATTACAGAGCTATAATTCCTAAACCATTTCTCCGATTTGGATGTGGAAACTCTCATATTGCAGCTGTGAGTGTGCACTTTCAGCCCATATTATATATATAATTGTATTTCTGAACATGTTTTTGTAAACAGCTAAAATAACAAAACTTGTGTCACTGTCCAAATATTTCTGGCCCTAACTGTATATACAAGCATTTAAGGTCAACACAGGGGAGATATGTATCATAGACTTTGAAACAGTTGGTGATGGAAACCCACATTTCTAACTACAGTGTCAAAGATGCTGAGAAACTTATTTGTCTTTTGAACAGCTGAAGAGATGGGTCGGACGGCTGTTCACCATATCTCCCCTTCCGGCTCTAATCCATATGGATAGAGACATCGCTACATAGATATATATTCATACATACCTAGATTTATACCTTAAAACATTGCAGATTTTATACATATATTATACTTAGCTATAAGATACATATTATATACTTTAAATGATTATATATTATTAGCACATATGTACATCAAAGCTAAATACATAGATATATCATTTCTTAATATGATAAACATAGATGATAGATATATAGACATATATAGATGGAGGGGACATTATAGATACAAACATACATAGTTTATCCATCCATACATAAATAATATATTTACACCAATCTACCTACTACATCAAAATAGAATATAATAACATTTCTATGGATTGTCTTTCTGTTACTGTTATGTAAAAGTAAGAAGCTTTGCCATTAGTTTTGACATGTTAATAAATTGTATCCTTTCACTTCCTTTGTGTTTTTTGGTCTACTTTGGGAACGGACAATCACACACACATCAAACTGCACAAAGCAATGTACCACCTCCAATTATAGTCACAACAGCTTACAAGAGACCACATAGGGTAAACACACACACAGCACACGAGGGAGACACCACATAGGGAACACAGCTCAAGAAACAACACCAGATACCAAAATACAGCACACAACAAGGAAGAAACTGTGCACAGGGGTGAAAGAGATCAAATGATGCTACACATACAATACACAAATGCGGAGAGATGACATAGAACAGATATGTTGGAAAGCGCAAACGGTGTGACACATGTCCACTGCTCCTGTCAGCACCACTAAGCATACACAGATATTCATTTCACCACACTCCCGATGTGATAGCATCGAGCCTATTTCTAGTTATTATTATAAAAGTGTCCAAAAGGAAAACCAACTTTGTTGCCTGTAGCTACCTATCACAGCGCAGCTTTCATTTTCTCAGACCAGTTCATGAAATGAAAGCTGCACTGTGATTGGCTGCTACTAGCAACAAGGCTGGTGCTCCTTTTAAACACTTGATAATTGAGGCCTAGTCAATACCAGAAGTTTGGGACTTTTTATTCCAGTGTTGAAAAGATAGAAAAAGTCTTGTATTATTTAAACTAGTTTCCAGCTGTTCACTCCCCCCCTCCTGCTGCTTAATAATAAATGAGTATTCACCAAGCAAAATTCACTGAGAAAAATAAGAGTCTTCTAAAAAGTAATATGTGAAGGTTTCCAGGCTCTGTTCACATCTACGTCTCTGGCAGATACCTCTGTCCTAGATTCCAACATATATGACTAAAAAAAACTGTGCTGCATGAGGACACCTTGGCGAAATTAGAGAATCACTATAATAAATTGTTATGTTGGGGTCTGTTGGTGTGGCTGATACACAGTCATGGCTAAAAGTGTTGGCATCATGGAAATTGTTCCAAAAAATGAATCATTTATCCCAGAAAATCCTTGGCATTACACAGGTTTTGTTATACATGTTTATTTCCTTTGTGTTTATTGGAACATCACAAAATGCAGAGGAAACAAAAGACAAATTGAACATAATTTCAGACAAAACTCCAAAAACGGGCCAAAATTGTTGGCACTGTCAACTTAATATTTGGAATAAATAACTGCAATCAATCGCTTTATATAATCATCAACAAGCTTCTTCTCACCTGGAATTTTGGCCTCTTTTTTATAATCTGCTCCTGGTCTCTCATATGTGAAGGCGACTTCTCCCAACAGCAATTTTCAGATCTCTCTAAAGGTACCGTTACACGCTTCAATGTTGAAACGATATCCTTAACGAACTCACAGGAGCGCGGTCGTTAGGACATCGTTTTGACATCGTTGGTGAGATGTCACATGTCTAGATATCGTGGACGACACACCAATGATGTAGCGAGCAGGTATCGTTCGCACAACCCAGCGAAGGATACTTGTTCACTGCTGTGAATGTGCGAAGTCGTGAACGACACCTTTATCGTGGTGTCACACACAACGAAGCTGCAGGTTGGCTGATTGTGGATCGTTTGATTTGAGAACATGTTCTCAAATCTGTGATCAACGATCCAACAATTTATCGAAGTCGTGTCTCGGTGTCACACGCAATGACGTCCTAACAATGTCGTTTCAACAACTCGAAACACGTGACGTTTGAGCGATATTGTTCACAATCTCGTACCATGTAACAGTACCTTAAAGGTGATCAATGGGATTTAGATCCGGACTCATTGCAGCCACTTCAGAACTCTCCAGCATGTTGTTTTCCATCCATTTCTGGGGCATCTTGAAGCATGTCTGGGTTCAATGTCCTGCTGGAAGACTCATGACTAGTGATGGGCGAACCCCCCAATGTTCGGAATCGACGGGTTCGCTCAAGCTTTTTGTAAAGTTCGAGCTCGGGGCCAGCGATAACTCGAACTTGCATCCATATCCCGAGCTTGGCCTTTACAGACATGGGGGGGGGGGGGCTGTAAAATAAAGCTTACTGTCAATAATAAACATTGTCATTATACTTACCAATCCCACTACACGTCCTCCCGTCCCGCTGTCTCCCGGCCGCATCTACTTCCAGGGCCGTTCATTAACATCTGGGGTTATTAATGATGGGTTATTTTTTACAGCCCCTCAACCCAACCTAGTCCCAAACTGTAACGTGGGTTTCCCAGGGAAACCCGTGTTCGGGTGCTTGTGCACGGTACTGGTCCAGAACTTTACAGTTCGGGTTCACCCATCACTACTCATGACCTAGGATGCAAGCCCAGCTTTCTGACACTGGGCTCTGCATTGTGACCAAAATCATTTAATCTTCAAATTTCATGCTTTATGCACTGTAAAGGTCCCCAGTGCCAGAGGAAGCAAAACAACCCCAAACATCTTTGAACCTCCACCCTATTTACTCTAGGTCCTGTGTTCTTTTCTTTGCAGGCCTTATTCAGTTTTCGGCAAACAGTAGAATCATGTGCTTTTCTAACAATCTGTATCTTGGACTCATCTGTACATGAGACGTTTTCCCAGGAGAATTTTGGCTTACACAGGTACATTATGGCAAACTTCAGCCTTGCTTTTTTATGTCTCTGTGTCCAGCAGTTGGATATTCCTAGCTCTTCTGATATGGCATCTAATCTCATTCAAATGAGATTGTTCACGCTGACAGTGCTGCACCCTGAGCCTGCAAGACAGCTTGTATTTCTTTGGAGCTTGCTTGGAGCTGCTTATCCACCACCCGGACTATCCTGCGTTGCAATCTCACTACCGTCCACATCCAGGAAATTTAGCTACAGTACCATGGGTTGTAAACTTCTTAATTATGTTGCTCACAGTGGACAAAGGAACATCAAGATCTCTGGAGATGGACATATAACCTTGAGATTGTTGATAATTGTTTAACAATTTTGGATGTTAAGTCCCCGTCTCCTCTTTCTGTTATCCATGCTTCGTGTGACACACACAAATACACAATGCAAAGATTGAATCAACCTTTCCTTTTCATCTGGTTTCAGGTGTGATTTTTATATTGCCCCCATCAGTTACTTGCCAAAGGTGAGCTTGTTGGAGCAACGCATGCTTGAAACAAAGTTGTTTACCCACAATTTTGGAAAATGTGCCAAGAATCTTACCAGGTCCATTTTGGAGATTCTGTGTCAAATTATATCCAGTGTGCCTTTTTTTCTGTTTATTTGTGTTGTTCCAATGCACACAAAGAAAATAAAGATATATATATGGCAAAACATGTGTCATGTCAATAATTTTCTGGAACAGTTTCAAGGTGCCAACAATTTTGACCATGACTGTTCACTATGTGATGAACCCAGCGAAAAAGCGACTCCCTAATATGCAAGTCAGCAAAAATATTACATTCCTCAGATTGAACACAGTTTATATTGCTACTGTTTACTCTCAATCACATGGCCTGTAATCATGAAAGATTCAAAAAGAATGGTATATTGTAGTCAAAGGGAGATAACAAGGACAATGATAGAAAGCTTTGGAAAGCAAAATACAAGGCTTTTGGATGCTTTGATTCCACTAAACATTATCTTCAAATGAAGTCATCTAAAAATCACTGAACAAAGAAGAAAAGTTACTTTATATTTTTTTCAAAACATTTAGAAAGCTAACTGCACAAGTTAGGTGCAAGGATCTTCCCAAGTAGGAGCTGGGGGCAGCACTGGCCTGCCCCTAGCTCCTACTTGGTAAGCTCATTGCACCTAACTTGTGCTGGATTAGTTTGGCGTTGGGTCATCTAAAAATCCAAGGGTGGACAATATATATGGGTAAAAACATTTGCAGGACCCTGGTCCAAGGGCTATATTAGTCAATGGGTGTCAGACCAGAGCCAAGGTTGCCAACTGTCAAGACATTCCATGACATTGTGTAAAAAAGGGCACTTTTTTGTCCTGTCTGTAAGAAAATATAAGACATCTGTATTCATTGTGAAGCTGAAGAAACCTATATAGATTATTTTGACTATAATTTTCATCAATTTTCAGTTTACAGTGAATGCAGCTGATAGGCTGTAGACATCATCATCATCATGATAATGATTTACTATGGTTTTCCAGCGTGTCCATTTAAAATATTGTCTGTCCGTGATTTTTTGGTAAGCTGTCTAGAAAAAAAATAAAAAGTCAAGCTTGCAACCCTGACCAGAGCACTGTCATAGTCCTATGACCTGCAGCATCCCTTGAGGACTCTCCGGAATAGTAGTGGTCCCAGTATTGTCATTACGTAGTTGGGCATTGTGGTGCCTTCTAACTATAGGAGGATTCAGTGGGATGTTCTGGTCTGACATCCCCTAACAACCTCCAGGGCCACTGGGACAAGGACCTGCCAATCTTTTTGCTCAGCGATAGTGGACAATCTGATAAAATAATTTATTAAGGAAGGATAAAGCCTTCATGAAGATAACAGAAAGCCCAGATGAACATTTATTCACCATGAGTTTTTTTGAGAAATTCAAAAATGACACTTTTTTCAAGAGAAAAACACTTTAGGAAACGCTCATTTTTAAGTACGTTATTGGAGGAGGTTTGCATTTACTGGAGTATTTGACTTTGAAGCACTTGAAGCATTTTTTGCAGCTGTTTGATGGCAGTACCTAATTTGGTGCAGATTCCATTAGAATCCACCTTAGAATAAGTGTCATACTTGTATTGTATTCCACCAGGCATTTTTCAAAACCTTTTTGCTGTAAATATGCCATAGGTATATTTATATAAAAAGTTAATATTACTAATTTTCGACATAGTTTGCCCTGTAAACAGGGCTTAGGGGCCCACTACCACTCTCTTTCTACCACTACTCCACCATAGTGACAATTTTACAGCATCTTTTCCCCCCTTCTGAATGAGGTTTGTAAAAATATTCACAACTATACAGAAGAAATGAGATTCAGATGCGTGGAAGCGATTTCCACAGTACATCTAAGCACATATGAAATACCCTGGCGACGGGGCTGGGGATGTCGGCGGCGACTAGCTGGTGCGCGCACGTTATTGGCGCCCCACCAGCATCACCGTCCCCCATTTACATGGGGCAACACCTCCAGCCCTGCACCGGCGAGCTAACAGGCGACATCGCCGCCGGTGTGTCTGAAAGCCCCAGCGGAGATGCAGGACAATGGGAGCCTATGGCTGCCATCGCCTGACAGGTCGCCGGTGGCCAGTTACATGGGGCAATGTGTGCACATCGCCCCAGATCGGTTGCCTGGTTTCAGAGCACTGCTCTGAAACCAGGCGACGTCCCGGCGGCGCCGACATCGTCCCTTTACATGAGGCGACGTAGGGGCGATGTCGACGCTGATAGGCCACGCCCCTACGTCGCCTATGTAATTGGCGGCGATGTCGCCCCGTGTGACGTGGCCTTTAGACCTCATATATATGGCTGTATTATTGACCCATTTTATTTGGAGCCACAGTAGGGCTGCTATAGAGATTTATTTCTATCAATATGCTCTAGATCTCATGCAAAACTGGACTCCAAGATGAGAATTTATCATGACTAACATTTCATGCACTTTGTATACCTCTTAACTAGTGAAGAATGAGTGCTACCACGCTCATGTGCTCGGTACTCATAACCATCCGTTGGATGTTCGGATGGGCGCGAATCAAGTACCGAGTATAACGCGTTGACTAATAAATCAATATTATATTCATCCTTTGATGTCTCGTGCAAAATAGCAGGGCAGTTTTCAACCCTTCATCCTCCCTACTTTAATTCTCTGATATAATGACCTTTGAGTTTTCATTGGCTGTAAGGCATAATCATCAAGATTAACATAAATAAACACTTGCAATAGATCACTCTTTGTGTAATGACTTTATATAACATATCTGTTTCACTTTCTGTATTGAATTACTTAAAAAAGTAACTTTTTGATGATATTCTAATTCTTTGAGATGAGCCTGTAATGGGTCCATATTCCACGTGGTTTTTTTAATGAAAATATTGTATGTGTGAATGGAGTTTAAAATCTCGTTCTCTGGGATCTTCAGTGCCACCTGGGTATTTTATGATGATGATGATGACTTGATCTATGCAGTTTATAATACAGATCCCAAACTGTGATGAAATTGGTTTTTCAATGGAAGAAACTCAGCTCTGTTTTATATTTAAAAATAAAGTTTATCGGCAAGGTTTCTATATTGACCTTTAACGTAGAGCAATTACTTAACCTCAGAGACTACCTAAGATGAAATTGGTGTGGACAGAGCTTTGGAAAGAAAAATCAGACTTCGTGGAGAGATCAGAGCAGTTGGCATCTGTGCCAAGGGATGCTCCAGCATTAAGTAGCAGCTATGTCACTAACAATTTGCACATCATCTTTAATAAAATTGGTGAAAAATAAGTTGCAGCATTGACATGTAACTACAGGTAAATTGGTCCTTATAGTTAAACTCACTCCAAGTCTTGAGTGTGACAGACGCTGAAATGCCTGCTCTTCATTTCTCATTATCCACCCAGCAGACAGAAATAAAAATTCTCATTACTGGTGTCAGCTGAATGCCGCCGCCATCAAGGACAATAGCGGCACACCAGCTCTGACTTATTTTGCTTGGAAATTTCCTCACATTTTGACATCCTTGTTAGCGGCTTAAAAATGTCAAATTCATTGCTGTCCCCAGATGGATAACTGCATGTAAATGTCCGCTCTTACTTAGTGCCCTGCACAGCAAATAATGTGTTTGTGATGCAAAGATTAAGCTGAACAGCAAAGAATAAGTACCCTTGTTTGCGGAGCTCTAAATGGCAATCACGGCAAGTCAACCCATCGAGAAGACAATTTGGAAACAACAGGTTTGGAATAACAGAAATCCAAATAATGACAAAAAACTGAGCCGAAAAGAAGAGAAATCAGCAGATGACCAGAAGGGCCAGTAATTATCTGTTGAGAAATCCAATTAATTCAACTCACAAGCAAATATGCTAACTGTTCACTAATTTGGCATCATGGTAGTAACAAATTAATTAATTTTGTGAGGTTTTAGGGGGGATATTGCCTCTCTTTGAGGCGGCCGTCACACGCAAAGATATCGCGCAAGATATCGCTTGAAAGCGGCAGATTAAACATCGCGTAAGCGATGTCTGTGCGTGTGACGGCCAGATACGACGAGCGAGATCTGCTGAAATCGCTAAATCGTGATCTGAGGTCCGGTTCTCAGATCTGATGATATCGGCCAATTAAATACGCACAATCGACGCGTGTAAATTCCCGACATCGCACGAAACGTGTGATTTCAGCGATGGCGAAATCCATCACGTAGGCGTGTCAGGAGTTTCCTATTGCCTCGCCTCCTCAGTGGTGATTCGTGCAACGAAATGGTATCGGATTGGCTGGTTCACCACTAGCTCGCATTGGTGGAGGATGATGCGTTGCCATTGGCTGCCCTCACAGGGCGCCATTTTGAAAGCGCTGTCTTCCGCACCACACATAGGCGTCGGCTGCACAATATCTCCGAACTGTGCACCCAATTGCGTCGCCTTGAGAATAGATTCTGCGTGGTCCCCGACCCTGCTATATAGTGTCCACCTTGTCATACACCCACACGTTGCCAGACGCGGCACACACAGCTCGCTGTAGGCTGATTAATTAAATGCATCTGTACAATACCTTAAAAAAATGGACAACGCATAAGCGAGCTAATTTTGCACAACGCAACACGGGGGATTGCGTTCTGTACGCTTTCCACATTGCAATTTAGTTATGTGGTACAGCACACATATACCTTGCGAACAACATCACAGGACATTCTTGGGATGAGGCCGCCATGTTTCCACGGACATCTGACCCAATGAGGACGCAGAACTGGGCACCAATGGTGTAGTGAGGGGCGCAGCTTGGAGACCATGTACCACGCCTATGGGCTCCAATAACGCCCACATTTGCTCCCACATCGTTTAGGAGATTTCTGTGTGACTCTTTGATGAACGATGTCCACTGTTGATAACTGCATCTCTCAGACGATCGCTGGATGGGTGGATCGGGGAATCGTCTGAGCGATGTCTGTGGGTGTAGCGGCGTGATGAGCGATTTTGCGCGTCGGTCGGACGATATGCAAATTTAATTTCATCTACGATATCTTTAGCGATATCTTTGCGTGTGACGGCCGCCTAAGGAGTACACCTGAGTCTTATTGGCAGTGCTCCTTTGGAAATAGAAGTTTGCAAATGACCTCTCTCCAGTGGAGAGATACTGTCACGCAAAGGCCATCAACTGGAGGTAGTTTACTGTAAAGGGCCTGTCACACGCGTCAATGTCGTCAGTGAGATGATCGCTGACGACATTGACGGCTGATCGCTGGTGAGCTGTCACACAGACAGACTCACCAGCGATCAATTGACCAGAAACATCGTGGAAACGATTTAAATATCGTTTCCACGATGTCCTGCTCCCGCTGCCAGGCTGCTGGAAGCGGGAGCAGGCTGGTCTCCAAGGTAAACTGCGGGTATCTAGGCAGCGCGCGCTGCCTAGATACCCGACGTGTACCTTAGTTACCAGCCTCCTCCGCTCACCGGCTGGTATCTAAGGTACACAGCGGGTAACTAGGGACCCTAGTTACCCGCTGTGTACCTTAGATACCAGCCGGTGAGCGGAGGAGGCTGGTAACTAAGGTACACGTCGGGTATCTAGGCAGCGCGCACTGCCTAGATACCCGCAGTTTACCTTGGATACCAGCTCCCAGCGCTTGTGAGAGGCGCTGGGAGCTGGAATATCGCTACTCCCGGTGTCACACGCAGCGATGCTGCATGTCCACCGGGCGACAATCGCCAGGTTTTAGAGCAGGTTCTAAAACCTGGCGATCATCAACCAGCGATTTATCGCTGGTTGATGCAGTATGTCACACGCGTCAATATCGCTGCAACGTCACGTGCAGCCGAGATCGTGCAGGCGATATTGACGCGTGTGACAGCCCCTTAAGGCAGTTTCTGACATTTCAAAGAGAATTGCAACTAGACTAAAGGCCCCGTCACACACTGCGATATCGTTAACGATATCGTTGGAATATCACAGGTTTTCAGTCATTCTAACGACTTCGTAACGACATTGTTCAGTGTGACATGTACATCCGATCAACGATAATCGGGCAGATTGCTGATGGGAGGTTTGTGAACCGGACCTTAAACCAAACGATGAGCGTTCGTTCAATCTACAGTATGAGTGTGTGTGACACCTTGATAACGATGTCATTAACGACCTCGCCAATAGAGAAGTGAAGGACGTAGGCAACCGCAAGTATCGTTTGCTTGTCACGGGATCGTTACTGCTTCGTTAATGATATCTATTTGTGTGACACCTCACTAGCGATCATTGAACGTCGTTCTAGCAATCTAGGTCAAGTCGGATAGTTGATCGCATCGTTCGACCATTGAAGCGTGAGACGGGGCCTTAAGGATATTGACCAAGCCAGAAAATCCTTTTACTCTATCAACTCATTATAAAGCAGGGTTTAACTTATTAGAAGAATCGCCCAAATCATCTAATACACAGGGGTTCTATGTAGAAGAGGCTTTATGGATCAAATGGCTGCCTAATAGCATTGAGAGGACGTTTGCCCCGAAACCTGCTCCAAAGGTGTCCGTAATTTTTTATCTGACTTTTTAAGTGTAAAATTAACAAAAAGACCATTGCAGGGTCTGGTTATGTATAACCCACACTGCAAGTATTTTGCAGAAAAATAGTCTCTCTGATTCCCAGAGTCCATCTATAACATTGGGCTATAATGCAGCGTTTTTTTGCAAAAAAAATGTATTCTACAATAGAAAGAGGCTAAAGACATCATGTACAAATAATAAGAGGCTACAGACATCAAGTACAAATAATAAGAGGCTACAGACATCAAGTACAAATAATAAGAGGCTACAGACATCAAGTACAAATAAATTATCATTGTAAAGAAGAAAAAAAATTACATAAGATTGTAGCTATTGGAGGTACATGGGTGCCATTACGGACCTTGCATTGAGTCTATAAGGGTACCTTTACACGCGGCTACATTTGTAGCTTGTCACCAGGTAACTTACTGGTTGCAGTGAAATCATGGATACATGGTTCTATCTTGTTGCTGTGTACAAATGGAATCATGTATCCATGATTTCACTGCAACCAGTAAGTTACCTGGTGACAAGCTACAAATGTAGCCGCGTGTAAAGGTACCCTTACAGAAGTTCTGTCTCTTGGTCAGGGATGGATTGGGACTGAAATTCAGCCTTGGCACTTGAAAGCAAACTGTTAAGGGTGGTAGTATTGGACAAAGGGTTAAGAAGCAGGATGGCAGTGACAGGCAAAAGAGCATCAGTGGAACTAGTCTGACCTTAGACTGGTGATCTCTAGCTGACCCTGTTCCCAGAAGTACCTACAAAGGTGAGGATGTCTGGGCCATCACCATTTCCCTGCTCCTGACCAGCCCTAGGCTATAACTCCTCACCTCCACTCAGATAACAGGATAAGCACAGCAACTCCCAGACAGATGGCAATCGTCACAAAGCTACACAGCAAGAAGGCTTCAGCAGAAGTGCATCAACACAGATCATGGTCTTTGCAGAAAATAAACTCTGTCAGCGACACCAGCTGATGACTTAGAGGCAGGGGCAGTAGTCAACCATATCGCCTGATACACTCAGCAACAGCAACTGGTACTGCAGAGCCACATAATTTAACCCTTAATAGACTAAAGGAAATTAACTCCATTTACTACTGCAGAGCAATTCACAGAAACGGAAGAGCAGTCTATATGTGAGACAGAGCAATTCAGAGACTGCAGAGCATTCTATATGCGAGACAGAGCAATTCACAAAGACTGTAGAGCAGTCTACACATGACACAAACAGGACTGTGCTGTCCCTTCCCCAAGCCACAGATGAGGTTATCTATTACTAATATTACACTCTAGAGGAAATCAAGGTGTACTACAAGATCTATTGTTACAATACTGCTACAGAAAATCAAATAAAAATAGTGATACTGCAATGAAAATGTTGCAATTTAAC
>JARQOC010000003.1:73694436-73756772 GCA_033576535.1 Allobates femoralis | reverse complement strand
TGATGATGGCGATGGTAAAGTAGGAAGGCCCTAGCGATAGGGAGGAAGGCCACCTCCTGACACCTGAAGCTGAACCCTACACTCCCTAATACCCCTATACAGATCCTTCCTCCTGTCGCCATCACATGCCTAGGCACTCACTCGCCCTGAACTAACCCAGGTTATTATGCAGTCTGGCAAGGATGTTAGCCTCACCTCTACAATAATACAATACAGGGAAAGGTATACAGATAGAGGGAACATAGACTCAAAAGGAAAATAAACACAAAACCCCCACAATTGCAACATGCCATCAGCTGCAATAGTCACCACTCCAACTTTGTCCAGAAACAGGCTCCTTCCACAAGGGTCAGTGACTCACCGTGGCCGGCTGACTCCGGTTTAGACAGGCGATTCTTCTCCTTCCTTGTCACGGGTGGACCGCGCCTGCCGGTAGTGGGGCCCGGTGTAGTGCAGATCAAAATTGAAGACGTCTTGCGGGAACAGATTAAAAAGGGGTTTAATTTGTTTTATTCGTGACGCCACCTATGAGTAGATTCGGTAAGGGCTACCGACGCTGCGGAACCCCCAGGGGATGGACAGCAGCAAGATGTTACGCTCCCCACAGGCTGAGCGGTGATCCCCGGGGGCTGGAGCTGCTCAAGATGTTGTGCGGCAGCTGCGGTTACCTTAGTGTGCGGACGGATAGTTCATAAGGAAGCACGGACACAGATAGTCTCTGCAACGGTTCTTTACTGTAACCAGCAGGCAGTACATGGCTTACAGTGGTTGAGTAGTAGACCGGGTGGACTCAGCAGTGATAGTGTTCCTCAGAGATCCGCAGTGTTCCTCCATTCTACCTACTTAGTTTCTCTTGCCAGCGTCGCCCAGGAATACCAGATCGGGTACGGGGAGGCTGCTTCAATGCCCTATCCATGATGTACGTTCTGGATGCTTTGGGGAGCCTTGGGTCCCTCAGTGGGTACACCGCTGGTTAGACGACTGGAAACTGGCTGGTGGTGGGGTGCTCCTATAAAGCTGCTCCTCCACGGGGCTGGTTCGCGTGACAGAGGTGAACTGCTGCCAGCTTCGGTACCAGTGAACCGGCTGTAAGTTGTGGGCACGGGAGTCTTTTGGGAACCTGTGTAGATAAGCCCAATCCCGGTGGTTAAGGCCTCAGGTGCTGACACCCGACCGGTGACGGCCCAGGGGCCCGCACGGAGTGCGGAGCCCCCGCTCCTCTCCAAGTTCTGTGTTCTAGACTCTCTTGGACAGTTCTCACTGTTCTTGACTGTCTAGATTATTGTGTGTTCTACTACACTACCCTAACACTCCACCCCCTAGGACCTATGATTGGTCCCCTGTTCTAGGTGTTGCATGTTGGGTTGGATCTCAGAGTTAACTATTTCACTGCTTTGTCAGAGAATATTGCGGCTGCAATACTCCCTTGTGACGCACTCGTTGCGGGGCGCCACACTCCCCCTTGGTTAAATCAGCTTGTCCCCAAGCGTCAAACTACTCACATTACAGAGGTTTTTACATTTTATAATTTACAACAGGTAATACACTTTTATTAATGACAGGTCATATATGCATAAAAGTGAGGTAGATGAACAGGTTAACACATTGCGCGGACTCGGCGGGCGGTCGGCTGTCCCTTAGAATAAAAGTTCAGGTTGTAGCCGCCAAGTCGCGGTGTTACGGTGCAAACAGGAAGAAGTCTCGTTTAATAGCAAAGTTCAAACAACAACAGTCACTTATGGAGGGCAGTGTTCCGGACCCGTATAGCAAACCCACCCATCACGGCATATATGGCGCTCATAGGTTACAATGTCCCCTCTATACAAGTCTCGGCTTGGATGGCCTCGCGGTAGGTGCGATTCCACATCACGGCGCCCACACAAACACTTCAGTACCCACACCCTCCTCCCTTACGAATCCCACCCGGTGGACAAGTTAAATGTGCTTACCCACCCGGTTTTACGGAATTGTTCAGGCAATGGAGATTGGCGGCGGGCCTCGGCACGAGCCTGCATGTTGGCTTGCAGTCGAGTGTGCCACTCGTCTCTCCGGATACGACGTACCTCTTCGTCGGAGTGATGCGGCGTGTGGATAAAGTCACTACGGCGTGCTGGTTGTTGAACCGCTCGAGCTTGGTGGGCAGTCTGGAGTGGAGCCCGGTTCAACGGAACCGGAGAAGATACTGTTGCGGCGGCACCCGACCAGTGCACCCGAGCTGATCGCCCGGCAGAAGGGTTCCTTGTGTCTCCCCAGGTGAACCCGGTGTAGAGATCCTCAGGTGAACTGTAGATCTCCTCGTCATCCTCCTCGACCTCCTCGATGACTACGTCGGGCTGCTCGGCTGGCGAAGATGATGGGATGGAATCCTCTGGATCGGTGGATGGCTGTGCGGCAAGGTTCTCCTCGGGGTCGTTGTGCAGGACTTCCAGGCTGCCTGCCTCTTCTTCTGTAGCAGCGGGAAGTGGTGTTTCAATCCCGGTCACCAGGTAGGCCTCTGTAGTTGCAGAGGAGGCCTCCGGTTCAAGGGAGAAACAGGCGACAGTCTCGGTAGTGTGGAAACCAGTCGCAGGTTCCGCAGGTGGAACCAGGTAGAGATCGGCTTCTTCGTGGGAGCGTGTTGGAAGCTCCGGCTCTGGAACGGGGTCGGCTGCGGTATCGTCCGCTGGAACGGGTCGAGTTGTGGTCCTCACTGGAATAACACAGTCTATGGGCTCCGGTGACGAAGCTGGACAGGTGGTGGGCGACGGTGAGGTGGTGGAAAAGCTGGCGATGTCGTCTGGGCTTGGAGAAGCTGTACCCGGTCGGCTCTGCTGCATCGCACGATGGAGTCTTCTGCCTAGGGTCGCGCTCCAGCTGCGAATCGTCCACTCCACAGTCTCAAGTAGTCGCACCCGGAGGTCTTGTAGAGCCTCTAGCCAGAAGTCGGGGCTGCCGTCTATAGTAAGGGCAGGATCCGGACCCGGTTGGCCTATGGCTGCTCTGGCCTCCGCCTCGACCTCCCGCATTAGGTCTTGGAGTCTCGTGCTGGCCATTCTCTTCTTGGAGGGAAACCACACCCGTTCAACCGGTAAGACGTTCTGGTAGAGCTGGTGAAGAAGTCTTCTCCGTCTGTCGGTATGTCTCTCTGATACTCCCATTTCCTCTGGGCTTTTGTAGTCCAATGGTGGGAAAAGTCTTTGGGGTCCGCCCCCATGGTTGATTCGAGCAATCAGGGCGGACAAAGAGTTTGGCGCCTTTCGTCTTTGGCCCTCCCTCGGTGAGGAGGGGGTTGACTCACTCCTGGGCTTCACGTGGCGGCTTCTTGTGGCGGGAACGCCATCTTGGGCGCCATCTTGACCCAATGGTGTAAAGGCGGGAAAGTTCTTTTAGGGACGAACAAAGTCCAATTGTAGACAATAAAGTCCATTTTAAGCACAACATACCGTTGGGTAACGGGCCTGCTCGTATCCTGTTCGTGACGCCATTTTCTGACTCACCGTGGCCGGCTGACTCCGGTTTAGACAGGCGATTCTTCTCCTTCCTTGTCACGGGTGGACCGCGCCTGCCGGTAGTGGGGCCCGGTGTAGTGCAGATCAAAATTGAAGACGTCTTGCGGGAACAGATTAAAAAGGGGTTTAATTTGTTTTATTCGTGACGCCACCTATGAGTAGATTCGGTAAGGGCTACCGACGCTGTGGAACCCCCGGGGGATGGACAGCAGCAAGATGTTACGCTCCCCACAGGCTGAGCGGTGATCCCCGGGGGCTGGAGCTGCTCAAGATGTTGTGCGGCAGCTGCGGTTACCTTAGTGTGCGGACGGATAGTTCATAAGGAAGCACGGACACAGATAGTCTCTGCAACGGTTCTTTACTGTAACCAGCAGGCAGTACATGGCTTACAGTGGTTGAGTAGTAGACCGGGTGGACTCAGCAGTGATAGTGTTCCTCAGAGATCCGCAGTGTTCCTCCATTCTACCTACTTAGTTTCTCTTGCCAGCGTCGCCCAGGAATACCAGATCGGGTACGGGGAGGCTGCTTCAATGCCCTATCCATGATGTACGTTCTGGATGCTTTGGGGAGCCTTGGGTCCCTCAGTGGGTACACCGCTGGTTAGACGACTGGAAACTGGCTGGTGGTGGGGTGCTCCTATAAAGCTGCTCCTCCACGGGGCTGGTTCGCGTGACAGAGGTGAACTGCTGCCAGCTTCGGTACCAGTGAACCGGCTGTAAGTTGTGGGCACGGGAGTCTTTTGGGAACCCGTGTAGATAAGCCCAATCCCGGTGGTTAAGGCCTCAGGTGCTGACACCCGACCGGTGGCGGCCCAGGGGCCCGCACGGAGTGCGGAGCCCCCGCTCCTCTCCAAGTTCTGTGTTCTAGACTCTCTTGGACAGTTCTCACTGTTCTTGACTGTCTAGATTATTGTGTGTTCTACTACACTACCCTAACACTCCACCCCCTAGGACCTATGATTGGTCCCCTGTTCTAGGTGTTGCATGTTGGGTTGGATCTCAGAGTTAACTATTTCACTGCTTTGTCAGAGAATATTGCGGCTGCAATACTCCCTTGTGACGCACTCGTTGCGGGGCGCCACATCAGCATAGAATAAGATTCTACCACCGACCTCAGCTGACTCTTTATAGGGAAGAGGAGTGGTCACAAAAATTCTGCACCTAACATTATGCAGCGATCATAGGGCCAAGGTGCTCAACTCTCCAGGAGTTCACAGTTTGGGGGGATGTCACGGAGGCAGTCCCTGGAGGTCATGGCCGCAACTGGTCATTGTCAAGGGGGTATTTACAGGAAAAAAAAATTGTTATGATGCCAAACTGGAGTTCTGGCCTGTAGGTGGCCAGGGGCTGCTGTGGGGGACTCTCAGTGGATGATGATGTGGCAGCCAGATGTTGGGCCCTCTCCAGTTAGGGGTCCCTTGGTATGTGTAGAATGTAGTTAGGATGAGGAGAAGATGAGGATTGTAGAAGTGTAAAGTGATGGCTCTGTAGGTGAATGCAGGGGTGCGCAGGAAAGATCAGACAGCAGACAGGGTTCTTGTGGTCCTTACCATTTACTTGTTGCTAAAGCAGGTTACAACCCAGCCAGGATACATAGTCCAACAAGTGCACAACCTGGCCAGCCCAGAGGTATTCAGGGTCCCCCTTACCAAGACACAGGGTATATTGGCCTTCCTTGCTGCTTTTCCTCTTCCTGACACTTACTACACCTGTTTCCCTCCAAGTGTCCTGTGGTTGCCAGTCCCAGCAGGCAGGTGACTGCAGGTTCTGTGAATGACAGTCTTGCTAGTCCTTTTAACCCTATATGGTTCCTTTAGCCTGGGGAGCATCCCCTATGTTAGCCACTGTATTTGAAACCCAGTAACCTCCAGTTTCACGGTTGGTCTTGAAGAATCCAAACCGAATTGACATTGGTTCCCCTTCTGCAGCTAGCTCCTCGCCCGGCTTGAACAGCCAGCAGCAGATTTGTGTCCTCAGGCCTTGGGACTAGCACTTAACTCCACGTTTATGCTAGCTTCCCAGCTACCCAACTGGATCTCTCTAGAGTTGCCTCCATTCTGCCTCCCACCCCTAACCTTACTCATCTCTCCATCCAGTAGATGGAGACTTCCCTGAATGTGGGTTTCTTGTGCCTAGCACCTCTCTGACCTGGAGTTTGGATTGTGTTGAGTGCAAATAGGGGGTCTCGGAAAATATTTCCCCTCTTACCTCAGGGCATGGTACCATGCATAAAAAAATGCATGAAATATTAATAGTGGCAGCTGTACTGCAGGGGCACCGCAATTAGACTACAAATAGCAACCAGACAGGAAAGGGTCCTTAACCCCTGCAACAGCAAAAGAAATGAAATAAATAAAAAAAAATACTCGCCATAGGTCTCTCTAGGACAGGAGACATGTGACCAACAGGGACCAAGCCACATGGGAGACTTATCAAACAGGTGAATCCCTAGAAGCTTCTCTCCGCCCACTGCCCTGGATTGACAGGTCTTTTCCTATATGTATATGTGAATTGGGCCGTGTGTATCAGTTGTCAGGTTCCCATTAAATTTATTCCCTGTTAACAATGGGAAAGACAAGAGAAATGTCTAAGTGTACCAGAAATGCTATTATTATTAAGCACAGTCTAAATGGTACAAGACTATCTCAAAGTTCTTCTCATTTTGGCTTTAACAGTCCAAAATGTTATTAAGAAGTTTTGCTAATCATGGAACAGTCAAGGACCTTTCAGTACTTTGTGGAAAGAGAAAAATGAATGATTAAATCCTATTTTATTCTTATACTGTACTGACATGCCTCCCCCAGGGCCGTGGGGTACTCAGAACCACACTACAGTTCTGTCAGAGAGTCACGGGGGTCAAGACCCAATTCCGTGACCCTGGCAGTGTCAGTAAAAAGCACACTTTGGGGTAGATGGTTTTGGGGATGATTGTCGTGACGCCACCCACGGTGCTTGACCAGGGATGACCGAAGCTGCAGTTCAGACCTCCGGGGCAGATGATGATGCAGCCAGGTGTTATCACTCCCTGTAGGTGGAGCGGGGCCCTGGGGCAGTAAGGAAAGTCAGTGCGTGGATGGCAGTGATATTATAGTGCAGAGCCAGGGGTGCCAAAATAATTGGAGGACACAGCTGGTGCAGTTTCACTCATTTACTCACAGTTCTTTAGCAGCCACATTCAAATGGCATGCGCCAGATTCCTGCCCTGCTGAATGAATAAAGCATAAACAGGGCGGGCTCTGCCACTGACATCACACAATGCACCTTACAGCCGCTCCCAAACAGTGTTGTGCGCCAGCGTGATTGACACAGAGCAGGAGGAGAGGAGGGCAGACCCAGAAAAAGAGAGGGGGCGGAACACACAAGGAGGAGGCAGGGAGGATTGTGCCAGCGGCGTGGACCTCTTAATCAGATCCAACCCACTGGACCTCTTAACTGTAAAGTTTCTAAAGACTATTGTAAAGGTTACAGGGGATATAGAGACATGGGGGACCCCTTCCCTGAATGCAGCAGACATACTGCATTCAGTTTGCCAAGCACCAGGGGGGTTACAGGTCCTCTTTAATAATATATAGCACATTTACTTGGCACATTGTAAAGTACATTGTAAAGCAAAAAAATGTGCTCAACTGTATGGCAAATCTTTGGTGTGGACATATCGAGTAATGAACAAACTCAAGTGTCATCTATCCAGGCGGCACGGTGGCTCAAGTGGTTAGCACTGCAGCCTTTGCAGCACTGAGGTCCCAAGATCCTGGGTTCAATTCCCACCAAGGACACTAAGGACAACATCTGCAAGGAGTTTGTATGTTCTCCCTGTGTTTTGTGGGTTGCCTCTAGGCACTCTGCTTTCCTCCCACATTGCAAAGACATACAGATAGGATGTTTAAATTGTGAACCCCAAGAGGGACAGCATTACTGATGTATGTAAAGTGCTTTGGAATTAATAGAGCTAAATAATTATTATTATTTATAAAGCACTTGTGACTTTTTCTTAAAAAAAAAAAATATCGGACCTACGGCAGGTCATATCTGAAACATTATTTTGCACACTTGTGTTCATTTCAAGACCTACAAGCCAGGTCTGCAAATACTTTGTGTATTTTAGTTAAAATAATAAAATAGTTAAACATATTATGCCTGAAAACGACAAAACCCAAGCATATGCCCATATGTTACCTTTATTGTGCATAATATACCCCATCTGGTAATAAGTGGCAGGAGAACGGTGTAACTCAAATAGCCAGGTTCCATATTACCAGGTTCCAGATTTCTGATTATAGTGTTTGTTTGAACTTAACGTCAATACTTTGAAGCATTTTTCAATAAAATGATGTCTTAATATTAAGATATTCTACCAGCCTGTACCATATGTCACTTTATCCCAAACTCAGTGGGTCACATTCAGCAATGGCAAGCTCGATTGTGCTAAAGCAAATCCAGGATTACAATTGTGAAGTTATTGCTTTGCCTCTGATTAGAATGAGAAGACTCTGCTCATTCTGCTCAGATACATATAGCAAAGCTGAAAACTGAGCTTCAGAATACAGGAAAGCTTTTGGTGACTATATGCATTTACAAATAGCACATGGAAATATTACATAGCTTGCAATATTACTCTCCCCAGCAATTCCACGGTGAGCCCCGGCAATGTGTTCCTTTGAGGTACCGACAGGAATTGCATGTATGGTACTGACAGGCCCTGCCCATGTGACTCAACCTGAGAGACACATGGCCAGGTCCTGTAAGCGCGACACCTGGACAAACTCATTGCTGGACACCGCAGACCTTGGAGAAAGTAATAAAGTGTAGGTGTGTATCTGTGTGTGTCTGTGTCTGTCCGTGTCCCCCCTGCCCCTTATGGAATTGTACTGTATTTTTGCTTTGAAAATGCTAAAGCGCAGAACTAAGAAAAAGGAGCAAAAAAAAAAAACAGCACAAATGGATGTTGCATGATGCCTTTTTTTTTTGCAGGAACCATGTTCCTGTATGGTCAGACACATTAATCACACAGTACATAGCAGGGGCACAAATATGAGATTATCTCAGCACAGGAGATGTGGAATGATCAGACCATGGCCCTGTACGGTCAGACACATCCATTACACAGTACATAGCAGGGACAAATATATAAGATTATCTCAGCACAGGAGATGTGGTATGATCAGAATATGTCCCTGTACAGTCAGACACATTCATTAAACAGTACATAACAGGGACATAAAACACTCGCCCCAGGGCCTTAGGGTACTCAGAACCGGGCTGGTTCAGTCTCTCGGATGACAGACGGGTGCTGAGACCCAGCTACGTAGGTTTGCGGAGTCGCTAAAAATGCAGGGCAAATGTTTTAAGGACAAAGGATCGTGATGCCACCCGCGGTATTCGGCTACTTGGGCCGACGCTGCCAGAAGGTATCACTGGGGATGATGGATGGGCAGCCGTGGTGGTATTGCTCCCCACGGGTGGCGCGTATACCCAGGGCAATCGGGAAAGTCTATGGTGTTGGAATGCCGTTGGGGTGCAGGACAGAGGGCGCAAAGTAACAGACTAACTGTTGTTGTTTCCTCAGGTCCTTTACTGAAGGTACTGGTGCAATCACTGACGGGTGATGGTACTTGGAGTCCATGCAACCTGAAAGCAACTTGGAGTTCTCCTTACCCTGCAAGTTCTGAGGCCTCCCTGCTGCACTCTTTTAGTGGGTCCCTGCTGCTGCCTAAAGCTGAGCTGCATCCCTCGCTCTCTCTTCCTATGTTGTGCTGGTATGGCAGGCAGCTTGAGCCCTTCTCCAGCCCCACTTCACTGGCGGCTGCTCCTTAAGTCTCCATGCTGCTTTGCCTGAAGACAGTGTGGTGTGGCTGGGAGACTTGGAATCACTCGCCCTCCGGTATTGGCTGCTGGGACGTTAGGCCCTGCACAGCCTCGGACTCTGGTGTCCGGTTCTGGCGCTCTGCGCTGGGATAAGCTCGTTACCGCTCCACTCCCCAAGCTCTCCTCAACTTCCTCAGACCCTCTCTTACGGGTCCCTCAAGCTATGTTTCTGCTACCCTGGGACAAGCTTAGCACTGCTCAAGTCCACAGGATGTCTTCTGCAGTACTGCTCTGTACTGATCTAACTCTGCCCCGGACCAGAATATATAGGGGAGCTGCTCTAAACCCGGGTTTAGCGCTCCCCCTTCAGGCCTGGAGGCTGAAAAGGTGTTGTGTGCTTGGCTCACCTGGTGTGGATACCCTCTGTTGCTCTCAGGTATGACACTACCCACCGAGGACAGCAATGACATTGTGGCATCTGGACTCTGGGGTGCCACATTCCCCCTAGTGAAATTCAGTACTCCCGGACTGAAGGAAAGTTTTTTGCAAACCATAACAATAGTAAATAACAATTGAAAAGTGTACAGAGTCTTAAAAATAAAAAATTACAAAAAGCAAGAAAATATGAAAAACAGTCTCTACAGCACTTAGTCCTTCCACCGTTGGCTGGTAATTAATTACTTGTATATACAAGTTTGTCTTTACCACAACCAGTCCTTTGGTCCATTGGTCCATAATTAATAATTAAATCATTAAGAAGGCTCAAAAGTTCATACAGTAAGTCCTGTAGGTACTTAATCTTGGTGGTTACCAATGTGTATATTTACATAGGAACAACAAAACATATTTACATTTTAACTGGTAAACTGCAATAACAATCCCTGTAATGTGCTGGGATCTGACCCTGTGTGGTGCGTTCTGACTTTCTTACTACAGAGGTTTCTGCTGACCGGTCTTGAGTGTCTACTACTGGTGTAGTGGGTGTACTGAGCATTATCCTATGCGTGGATCTGTATAGTGCTGGTGTCTCAGAGTGTGGTCTTAGTCTCAACACGGGACTGACAAATTCACTGTTAGCAGGGGGTGAGTTTCCTGTTCCTCTGCAGGTGTGGCGACTGATTCTTCCACTTGTGGTTCTCCACGTCTTTCCAAAATTTGGGGAAAGGATAACATGGGAACTACTACTGCTCCATTAATCTGTATCCACGTTTTAGGAAAGTCTTCGAGAACTGTATGGATTACTTCTTTTGGTTTAACAGGCAAAGGTAATTCTTGCACTTCTTTATGTTTCAATTTTTCAGGGCATACCTTGAGAAGATCTCTTGAAAATGCCGCTGATACTTTCTTCCATCTTTATTAACAAGGCACACCTCGGTATTGTTAAAATTCGAAGGCAACACGGTATATGGTACTGCTTCCCATTGATCATCAAGCTTGTTGGTACGTCTCTTCATCTTGAGGACTTGTTCCGCTGGTGTTTGGGAAATTGCAGGAGCGTGTTTATTGGAGGCCTTTTCTTGTCTTTCTCTGGCTTGGGACTAACTTCTTTCTACACATTCTTCTACCTTGCGATAGTGTTGTTGACGTTCTGTATCCCAATCAGAATCTGGTGAGTCTATGTCAGGTTTCACGATTCACATATCCATGGCAATGGGCAATTTGATAGGTCTTGCTCTCATCAGATACGCAGGTGTAAAATTGATGGAACTCAAAGGGACATGACTGTATAAGTCAAATAAATCTGGCAACTTTTCTGGCCACAGGTTTCTTTCTTCTAACGGCAAAGTCTTCAACAGGTCTATCACTACCTGATTCATTTTCTCACACATGCCATTAATCTGTGGGTGATATGGTGTGGTTCTGATTTTCTTGCACCCATACATGTTGCAAAATTGCTGAAATATCTCCTCTTCAAATGCTTGAACTTGATCTGTTAACACCTGTTCAGGATAGTCATGGGGTCTACAAAAATGGGTTTGAAAGGCTTTGGTCGCCGTTTTGGCTGTGAGGTCCTTCACCGATACTACCATCAGGTAACGGGTGTAATGATCTACAATGGTGAGGGCGTAGACGTAGCCTGACTGAGTCAGAGTCAGTTTCACATGATCTTAGGCCACAAGTTCAAGCAGTTGCTTGGTGACGATTGGCTGTAGTGGGGCTCTCTGGCTATCTCGATCCTTCCTCCTCAGGTTGCACGGGCCACAGTCTATGCACCATTGTTCCATGGCTTTCCTCATGCTAACCCAGTAGAATCTGTCTCGCAGCAGAACCTCTAGCTTCTTTTACCCGAAATGCCCTGCTCCATCGTGGTATGCCTCTAGGACCATCTTGGCATTTCTCCTCAGGACTATTATCTGCCAGACAAGCTCATGGGTTCATGCATTAATGTAGCATCTGCGCAGCTTACCCCCATAAATGAACAACTTACTTTTCTCTATTCAGAGCTGAGGTGTCTCCTGTGGAGCATCTGGACCAGGATGTGAGTTTGCCTGCGTCAACAGTTCCTTGACTAGACGAACAGCTGGGTCACTGTCTTGAGTTTCTGCCCATCCTTGGTGGGGTAACGGGTTCAACTTACCTCTGGATGCCTATCTTTCACACCATGGGAACACTGGGATGCACTGGAGCGGTGAAAAGCCGGCAGCGCAATCTCTTCCAGCTCCTCTGGGTCTTCTCCCGCATCTGGCAAATGGGGTATTCTGGACAGTGCATCAGCGTTGGCATTCTTGTGGCCTGCCTGGTACTTGATGGTAAAGTTGTAATTGGACAATCGGGCAATCCATTGCTGCTCTAGCGCACCTAGCTTCGCTGTCTGCAAGTGAGTCAACGAATTGTTGTCCGTGAAGATAGTAAATTTTGCGATAGCCAGGTAATGTTTAAAAATGTTCTGTGACCGCCCAGACTATGGCCAGGAACTCTAACTTGAAAGAGCTGTAGTTTTCTGGGTTCCTTTCTGTGGGACGGAGCTTCTTGCTGGCGTAGGCAATCACTTGTTCCCTGCCTCTTTGCACCTGGGACAACACGGCTCCCAATCCCACATTGCTGGCATCTGTATACAACACAAACGGCTGGCCGTAGTCAGGGTAGGCCAGGATCTCATCCCCCGTCAGGGCCCACTTCAACTGATTGAAGGAGTCTTCTATTTTGCTGCCCCACTCTAATGGAGTGTTTGGGTTCCTGGCCTCCTTGGACTGGCCTTCCAGGAGGTCTTGTAGGGGCGCTGCCATGTTAGTAAACCCCTTAATGAACCTCCGGTAGTACCCTACCAGTCCCAGAAACTGTCTCACCTCTTTGATGGTGGTTGATCTCGGCCAGTCCCTAATGATGGTGGCTTTCTCAGGGTCTGGTGCTACACCTTCAGTGCTGACAACATGACCAAGGTATTGTACCTTAGGCTTTAACAGGTGGCACTTGGACGGCTTCACTTTCAGGCCATAACTGGACAATGCTTTGAACACTTCAGTCAAGTGCTCCAGATGGTCTTCATACATTTTGGAGTAGGCTATGACATCATCTAAGTACAGTAATACAGTTTCAAAGTTACTGTGCCCTAGGCAGCACTCCATCAACCTCTGGAATGTTCCTGGTGCATTACAGAGTTCGAATGGCATGCAGTTGAACTCACAAAGGCCCATTGGCGTGGCAAACACTGTCTTCTCCCAGTCCACCTTTGCTACAGGAACCTGCCAATACCCACTGGTGAGATCTAAGGTGGAAAAGTAGTTAGCAGTGCTTAATGCAGCCAGTGACTCTTCAATTCTGGGTAATAGGTAAGCATCCTTATGTGTAATGCGGTTAATCTGCCTGTAATCAACACACATTCTCATTGTACCATCTTTCTTTCTTACTAGGATTAGAGGAGATGCCCAGGGGCTACAACTATCTCTAATCACCCCAGCCTCCTTCATCTCCGGCAGTAACATTTCTTTGGCACATTTGTTGCATGTATGACCCTCAGGATATGAAGGCTTATACTTAACATGAGTTCTTTAGAAATCCCGGGGATATCTTACACAGGGAGACCATTATCCTTCTGTACAGGAAATGGGGAGGCAGGATCTTTAGGCACAGTTATCACACAGTTCATAAGTGGGATTGATTATTGGGGTTTTATTCAACTTCTTTCCAATACATGAAATCACTTCCCTTCTAGTGATGAGCAAGCAGTAAAATGCTCGGGTGCTCGAGGCTCGGGTTGAGCATATTGAGATGCTCGGGTGCTCGACCCGAGCACCGAACCCAATGTTAATGAATGGGGAACCCGAGTATTTTTCCGGCAGTATCGGCGCGGGAGCTTTAAACACCGCTGATCTGACAGCTGTTTAAACTTCCAGCGCCAACATCAGCTGTTCGGTGTCGGCACGGGAAACTTAAACAGCTGTCAGATCAGGTTTGTTTAAAGCTCCCACACCGACAATGCAGCTCCTACAGCCCCCTGGTGCATCCGATCACCCCCTGTCCTCCCCTTCACAGGCGGCAGGTATGGGGGACAGGGGATGATCGGATGGCACCAGGGGGCTGCAGGAGCCGGTGGCAGCGGGATCGGAAGTTACGCCGAGAGCGGGGAGTGATGTGTGATTCGGTGGGCATTTATACTGGCGCCGTACTGAGGTGTCTCAGTACGGCGCCGGCATAAATGCCCGCCGAATTGCACATCACTCCCCGTTCTCGTCATAACTTGCGATCCCGCTGGTGTCATCTGATCACTCCCTGTCCCCAGCTGCACAGGTGGCAGGCATGGGGGACAGGGAGTGATCGGATGGCACCATGGGGCTGCAGGAGTCCGGCGGCAGTGCAATCGCTAGTTACGGCGAGAGCAGGGAGTGATATGCGATTCGGCAGGCATTTATGCTGGCTCGTACTGAGGTGTCTAAGCCTCAAGTAAATGTACGCCAAGCAGCGGTCAATCTGATTAGCCACTGCTTGGTGGACATGTACTGCCACCGGGCTCCTGCAGCCCCCTTGTGCCATCCGATCACACCCCTGTCCCCTATGCCTGCCGCCTGTGTAGCGGGGCACAGGGGGTTATCGGATAATACTAGGGGGCTGCAGGAGCGGCAGCCGCTCATCGTCCGGTGGGTGATTCGGCATGCAACCAGCGCCATACTGAGGTGTGTAAGCCGCAGTACATGTACGACAAGCAGCTGCCTATCTGATTAGCCAAATTAAATTATTTAGAAAAGAAGATGGCACTCACCATTGATAGAAGGTTTCTTTAATCCATTACTCTGTTAGGAGGTGTAGGTTACATACACTGAAGTAGTGGGGAGGGAGGTGCGGAGAGGACGACGGGCGCACGTTTCGCCTGGTTAGGCTTCCATGGGTCCCATGAAAGCCTAACGAGGTGAAACATGCGCCCGTCGTATGTAACCTACACCTCCTAACAGAGTAATGGATTAAAGAAACCTTCTATCAATGGTTTGTGCTGTCTTCTTTACTAAATAATTTAATTAAGTCCTGCTCAGACTTGTGCAACACCTTACTGCAAGGAGCCGAGACCAGCCTAAATAAAACCTAGACCTATAGTGCCCAGATCCCTTCATTTCGAGCCAATCTGATTAGCCTCTGCTTGGAGTACAAGTACTGAGGCTTACACACCTCAGTACGGCGCCAGCATAAATGCTCGCTGATTACTCCCCGCTCTTGCCGTAACGTACGATCCCGCTGCCACCGACTCCTGCAGCCCCCTGGTGCCATACGATCACCCCTGTCCCCCACTGCACAGCCGGCAGGCAAGGGGGACGGGATGATTGGATGGCACCAGGGGGCTGCAGGAGCGGCAGTCGCTCATCTCCCGGCGGTGTCGGCGCGGGAGATTTAAACACAGCTGCTCGAATTTCCCACGCTGACATCACCTATTGGTGTCGGCGAGAGAGATTTAAATAGCTATCAGATGTGTTTAAATCTCCCGCGTCGACACCACCGGGAGATCAGAGGGCAGCTGCTGATCTCCCGGTGACGGGCACCGCTGAACTCCCGCTGGTGTCCGCACAGGAGATTTAAACACAGCTGGTTTGACAGCTGTTTAAATCTCCCGCGCCGACATCACCTATTGGTGTCAGATCAGCTCTTTGTTTGCCAGCCGCCAGCTCGAGCACAGCGTGGTCAGGTCTGATATAGACCTGATGACGCTGTGCGGCTAGGCAATCACTGTAATGCCACAACCAACATGACTGTGGCATTACAGTGTGTGATAGCCAATCCCTGTGATTCACCCCCAGGCTATGGGGTACTCGAGAACTGGGCTGGTGCTGTCTCTTTAGGGGATCACCGTAGTCGTGACCCGGTCCCGTGGCCTGGGATCAGTCCAAAAAGGGATATTTACAGGGGATTTGTTGTGTCGCCATCCGTGGTATGTGGTCAGTGGGGACCACCGCTGCTGCAGAACCTCCGGGGATGACGAATGGCAGCTAGGGATGGAACGGCTCTCCTCGGATAAAGCCTTTCCCCGGGGCAGTGGTGATATTTTATGGGCAGGATGCAGGGAGACGGGCGCAAGTAACAAGCAGACTCTTTTGTAGTTTCTCAGTAGCATTTCTGCAGCTCAATAGGGAGGATACACAGGAAACCTTCTTGCTCTGCATGGGTACTTTACTGAAGCAGCTCTCAAACAGTTCACAAGTCTTCAAGTTCAATGTCGGGCAGCTGGCCAGGTTGTCACCGAAGGATGCAATGTCTGTGAAGCTCTCTGTGATGTTTCTTCAGGTCTCAACCTCTGTCCTCACTTTCTCTACCGTGCACTTCTGCTTGTGGCTCCTGCAGTTGCTTGAAGCTAAGCTGCTTGCCCTCTCTCCTGTGTGTGCCATATGACAGGCAGCTCGAGTCCTTTACTTATACCCTTCAGCTGGGTGTCAGTGTTGCTGATCTCTATGTGCTACTTTGCCCCCTAACACTGTATGGCTGGGAAATCTGGAATTCATCACCTTCCGGTATTGACTGCCGGGAATGTGTAACCCTGCACAGTCTCGGACTCCGGTGTCCATTCTCTGTGCTTTCCTCTGAGGCGAGCGCGATGCTCCTCATCTCCCCCCGGGCTTTCCTTTCCTTCCTCCTTAGACTGCATCCATGGCTGTTCTGCCTGACTCCCCCTTCTTCCTGCATTTTTCCACTACACTTCACTCGTTTCCCCTGAGACTTGGTCTTTACAAACAACAGGTTAACCCTTTAGTCTCCTGCTTTAAGTGTGTGAATGCAGGATTGAGAGCCTCAGATTACACTACATCCCCCTAATGACAGGAATACCACACACCCAGTCTTGGGTGCAGTACTCCTTTAGTGGTGCCATGACCAGTGGGGTGCCACACCTGCATGTGGGCTGGCTCCATACAGAGCGCCAACATGCAGGGAATTGGACCCGAGCATGAGCCCGATCATGTTCCCGGTACTCGTTGGGCTCCGAGCATCTTGAGTACTGAGATGCTGGGGCGAGCACCGAGTACCGTGTTATGAACCGATGACTCAGGCGTAACATTCAGATTCCACCGAAGTCGTTGGTAACTATACTGACCACAATCCCTGACTACACACCGCAACTAAAAGTAGCATTCTCGATAATCCATCTGCATCTGCATTGCATTTCTTTGGCCTATACTTAATAGTAAAGTTGAAGTCAGGTAGTTTAGCTACCCATCTCTGACCCGTAGCATTCAGTTTAGCTGTAGTAAGGACATAGGTCAAAAGGCTGTTGTTAGTGTATACCTCAAACTCCTTGCTGTAATAGAGATAATCTCAAAATCGTTCACAGACAGCCTATTTTAATGCCAGGAATTCCAGTTTTCCAGAATGAAGATGGTAATTTTTCGCGCCATCTGTCAGCATTCTGGAACCATAGCCAATAGGGATGAGCGAGTCCTAAATTACTCGGAATCGCTAGACCCGCACGAGTCCGAGCCCAGGACTCGCTACTCGTTGCGAGTCTAGCGAGTCCAATGTTAATGAATAGGGAACCGAGTAATAACGAATAATGCTATTTCCAAATCGCTGATGTGTCTCTGAAAGTGTGCGAGTCCAAACTCGCAGGTTTTTCTCTTATTTGGAGCCGATGATGGGAGGGGGAAGCGATTCTCGGACACACACCATGCTGTAAAAGCAAACATTTTATAATTTCTGGTGGCTTTCTGGGGGCTTGTAAAACAAGTAGCAGGTACTATTTCGTGAAAGGTACACACTAGAGGCTTAGGGCCCTTTCACATCTGCGTTTTTCGTAATTCGCGGCAGATGCGGTGAAAAAACCGCATCTGCCGCGTTTACCGCATAACCGTTCCACTTGCGGCGCGGTTGCGGTTTTTTCTATGCAAAGTATAGGCATACTTGCGGCAGGTGCGGCAAGTGCGGTTTTGCACTTGCGGCAGGTGCGGCCGCGAAAAAAAACGCAGTAAGCCGCACCTGCCGCAAGTATGCCTATACTTTGCATAGAAAAAACCGCAACCGCGCCGCAAGTGGAACGGTTATGCGGTAAACGCGGCAGATGCGGTTTTTTCACCGCATCTGCCGCGAATTACGAAAAACGCAGATGTGAAAGCACCCTGCGATATTTTAAGACAGATGGATGGTACCGTGCGAGCTGCAGGCAGGACACCGTACAGCAACGCACTGGTACAGGAAAAAATTGTTTAGTACGCAGAACCAGGCACTGTTAGGCTGCGGTGCTGGCTGCGTGCAAGTTTACAAGTACCGTGCGAGCTGCAGGCAGGACACCGTACAGCAACGCACTGGCACAGGAAAAAATTGTTTAGTACGCAGAACCAGGCACTGTTAGGCTGCGGTGCTGGCTGCGTGCAAGTTTACAAGTACCGTGCGAGCTGCAGGCAGGACACCGTACAGCAACGCACTGGCACAGGAAATTTTTTGTGGAAAAATGGCACCAAAATTATTTGGTAGACTAGTGCCAAAAATAAGAAAAAGCTTAGGATTACAGCTCTGCGGAAAGCTGGGTGAACTAAGCTCTGAGGATGGTGCTGGATTCACTGTAAGGCTGCTCCTATCTCCCCTTCCTTACAGTCCTGTACAGCAATCCTCCGTCCTGGTAGTTCTGAAAAGAACTTTTGGGTTATGTGTGAGGAATCTTGACTCCTACACTCCGTCCTGTTAGTTCTGAAAAGAACTTTTGGGTTATATGTGACTCCTACACTGCCTAACTGTCCCTAGATCTGCTCCAAGTCTCCCTGCACTAGGTCAGCTCTTCTCAGGAATGTGCCCAAAATGGCGGGGGCAAGCCTTATATACTGCCTTGCCTGTCATAGATGACATAGGCATCACGATGGACAGCAGCCAATCATAGTCCTGACACAACCAAAGCTGCTATGGCATTACTGACTATGATTGGCTGTCTTCACAAGTTTTCTGACCTAACACGCAATGCTGACTAGTAACATAAAAGATTCTGGATTCGCGAGTCCCGAATAGAGAATACAGGACTCGGAATCGCAGACTCGCTAGGATTCGGACTCGTAGACTCGCTCAGACTCGCTGCTGTTTGGGGAGATTCAAGCTATATAGCGATGTGATAGAGCGAGTCTAGCGAGTCTAGCGAGTGAGATAAAGTAAACTCTGACAAAACTAAGATTGCCATTGACTTGCATTGGACTCGTTACTGAGCGAGTATTCGCTAAAAGACTCGCCGATTACCGAGTCCAGCGAGTCCCTTAAGAATCGCCGAGTAACGAGTCCTAGCGAGTAGACTCGCTCATCCCTAATAGCCAATGACGCTCAATTTACCATTTTGATGCTGATAAAGGTCAGCTCCAAGTCCCACTTGAGAGGCGTCACAATAAAGAACAAATGGTTGGTTGAAATCAGGATATGCCATTATGGGTGTTTTTACAAAGTAATCCACTAATTCTTCCAATATCTTCTGGTGATCAGACGTCCAGCTAATTGGTTGCTGAGCAGAAACTGTGTTTTTTCCTTTAGGCCGAATCCAGCCTGTGTTCTTTTCTTTTTCCCACCGATGTGGCTGAATTTGTTGTTCCCCCAAGCGGTGGTATAACGGAGCGGCAATCCGGGCAAAATTCTTTATGTAATCCCTGTAATAGGAGAGGAATCCTAAGATCTTGCCGAGTTCTTCCATATTTGACGGATGCTTGCCTTTCAAGGACATTACCTGAGTGATTTCTGCTGGGCGCATGGTGTGTCCATCTTCGGACACGATTTTTCTCAGGAATCGAACTTGTCTTTTGAACAGTTCACACTTCTTTCAGGTTAGCTTGACTCCATGTTGCTGATAACGTTGGAGTACAGACCTCATGTGCTCAACATGCTCGTTGAAGGTCTTGCTGTGTACCACATTGTCATCTAGGTACGGCTGGCAGATATCATCCCTTAACCCCTGTAGACATGCTTCCATGCTCCTCTGGAATTCAGCTGGGGCAGAGCTGAGCCCAAGTAGTATACGGATCCACTCATACAATCCCCATGGTGTGATGATGGCTATCAGGGGTCTACTGGATTCTTCCACAAAACCTTGGTAGTACGCCTTGCCCTGGTCCGGAAATGAAAACCAGGTACTCCATGATAAGCTATCCAGCATATCTTGAATCTTTGGTATTGGGTGCCAATCAGGGATTGACTTCCGATTTAGTTCCCGATAGTCACAACAGAGCCTCAGTGTGCCGTCCTTCCTAACAAATTAAAAGAGAAAGGAAGCGCACATAGAGTAGTATTGCTATTATACAGGTCCCTCAAACCCCAAATGGTTAAACTCCCCTGATTTAGTTGTGAGTGTCACAACTACAATAAAAGCACACAGGAGGTCGCTGCAGGCTCCCAGCTGCAGGCTTGTCAGCGCGGCATTTGATCCCAGCTCTTTTTCACTCTTTTCTGGGTCCTTCCTAACACACACAATAGGAGAGGAGTAGAAAGACTTTGATTTTTGTACCCAAGCTCTGTTAATTAGGTCTGGCAAATATTCCTTTACTTCACGGTGCAATGGTTTAGGTAAAGACATGTAACTTCTGGTTACTGGGCTAGTGTCTTTCAAGTTGATTTTAAGGTGCAATGATGGAATACACGCAATATCAGAGTCATAATTTGAGAACGCGTGACAATCTTCCCTTAACATCTGTTTAGCTACTGCTTGAACTTCAGCACTTAGGTGTTCCAGGGATACTGGAGGGTCCCAAGCCTCTGAGGTTGTTTGTGGGGTTCTCTCCCCTGAGCACATTTTGCTTCTTGCTTCGGAAACCGAATTCACCGCAGAAACCTGGAGTGGCCTCATAATGGCTGGATACACCGTCTTAATTGTTTCAATGTGGCCTAACACAGTCTTAGGGTTCAATCTCACTTTATGCTTTGTTGTATTCATTACCAACACTGTCACTCGGGGAAAATCCCCAGTAGGGATTGTAAGCACAGTCTCACCTTGGATGAGACCCTAAGGAAGTTCTGACGAGTCTCTCGGCACAAAGTCTCTTCTGGAGTTTTCTTCCTGGTTCTACCCGAACTCCACACCTCACTCCCATCATTCTATTTGCAGGGATAATGGCTGGACGCAAGCCTACCTTTACTTCTTTCATGTCTATTGTGTTCTCTGCTTTATTTATCCCATGAATCACGTTTTCTGACACGACTCTGTGTATAGCCAGAGAATTGGTTACCGCCTCCACCACAAGTGTCCCTGATTTGTATTTCTTGACAACCTCACTGGTGACGTTGTAGCCCAGGATAGGTTCTTCAGCCACATTTTGATCACTGGTGACAAGAAAGGGTACCAATAACTCAATAGCATTGCTGTTCTTCGTAGCGCTGAGTTGAAATGCCACTTCCACCGAGCCTATGAAAGGGATTGCGGTCTGATTGACTAGATCACAGTACAACTTCTATGATTCATTGATAGTGAGCTCGCTGTAAAGGCCGGTATCTCTCTTTAATGGGCGGATGGTCAACTGTGGGGATATGATGTTGAACCCCTTTTACCTGCCCAAAGTCTAAAGGACATTTACTAAAGACCCTTTCATACTCGTAGACTCCATGCTTTTGATGGGAAGGGTTGGAATGTGTAGCTTCTGACAGCAATCTTCCAGCTGCACCATGAAGCCGTTGACTTCCGCCTGGTCTAAATCAAGGTTTCCACTGCCTTTATGGAATTGTTATTGACAGTGTACAGCTTAGCAATGGAGGCATACCGGGGTAGTTTGGTTTCTTTCTCCCCACATTTTAAAATGCGGATAGGTACCCTTCCTTTACGGACATCAACCACCCCGCTGACTGTCAGGACAGTGGGCCTACTGTCTGAGTACACTGTTTCTACCATGGCCTGATAATCTTGACCCCTGAGACCAATTGTTGCCCGACACCAGATCAACATTTCACTTTTTGAGGGAATTACAATGGGAATTATGTCACTCAGCTATACACTGCTGATTTCTCCTCCAGACAACTCTACCTGCTGTCTCATCATCAAGGCTTTGATTTCCTTCTGCAGGATTCGTTGCTGCCCGAGGTTGGCAGTCTCGGCTACTTGTTGCAACAGAGTAATAATTTCCCCTAGACAATTCTCAATAACATTTGTGCCTAAGGTCATCATTGGGTTACATTCTCAACGATCACCATCAACAATTATCATTCCCTGGGTTCTCTATTCTACCCGCCCCACCTTTATGGTCACCTCTTTGAACCCTTTCTGTGGCACAGGCTGATCATTACTAGCATATATAGTAAAACATTTGTCTGAATGGCGTAGGATGTCATAGTCTGCCCAGTATATCTGGTAAAGGATATATGACATCGTTGTCACCTGCGAGCCGGTGTCCAGTAAAGCATACATGGGGATACCATCTAGCATGACAGGCAGGACTGGTCATCCTCCCACGTACCTGTAATGTCAGTACTGTGGGCCAGGTTGTCTTATTCCTGAGGGGTGGCCTGCTGCCCCAGGGGACTCTCGTTTAAAGTACAAAATCTGGCCATATGACCCGCCTTGTCGCAGCGGCGGTAGATGGCTTTTCTTCAGGGTCATGGCGATTGCTGGGTCGTCCTTTGGTCGATGGATTCCTTCTCTGTTGCAGCCACGGATATCATCTCGAATGGAAGCCAACTCGGTCTTCTCCGCCGGCTTGGATCCTTGCATCGCTTGCATAGATTTGGCCAGCTCAGCCATGCCCTTAGTCAGTGCCTGGACCTGTAATTGTAGGGCTTCAGGAGTGACAGTTTCAAGAGTTTGTGCCCTGGCCCTAATCATGGCCTGTGGGGTTTGCGCCCCCTCTGGGTGGTATGTTAATACCAGGCGCTGTGCAGGTTCTGGGCTACTGGCTGTTGATTCTCCCAATATCTAAATGGCCCTGTCCTTAAATTGTGCAAAGTCTAGGTCAGGGTTCTGTAGGGCCAACATGTGTAGCTGGCTTCTGTGAGCAGGGAACAGGAGCCCCTCAATAAATTGTTCAATCAACAGCTTGTTCTCTTCCGCTACGCCGTTAGGGTCTACGTATTTCATTGCCCTCAACGCTTCTTGAAGGGTCAAGGCAAAGTCTCTTATGCTGTCCTGCACCCTCTGTTTACACTCGAAGAATCTTACTTTATTTTTGCAGCAGTACAGGAATCTAAGGTGGTTTTCAGTCTTGCCATAATGTGTTCAACAGTGTCTTTATCAGTGTCCAGCCAGTACTTTACGTCCCGCTGGGCTGCACCAGTTAATTAATATACTGACTCGTTGTTCTTCTGTCAGGGGATACACTTTATATAAACTAGCCAGTGTTTCCCTGAAGTCTGTCAGGGTATGTGATTCCCCTGAGTATTGCCGCAATCATGTTGCCACTGGTGTATACGGCATCAGGAGTGGCATTACTGGAGCTATGGCTGCTATGGCTGGTATTGCGGCGGCTGGGGCTTTGGTTACTACAGGAGCTGCAGGCTGGGCTGCGATCGCCCCTCGCGCGAGCTCCTCTCCACCCGGGTTCGACTTTTTCCTCCCCCTAGTGAACCTCATCCAGGTCCTTCACTTCCGTGGGGATTATCAGTTTTTTGTTCCACAGGCAGGACAGAGTTTCCCGGTCCCCACCGGATGTCATCAGAGCGTAGGTTGGGCTTTTCTTTGCGCTCTTTGTAGGGTGACGCTCATGATGATACACCCCTTAGGCTTCCCGTGGGCCTCGCAGTGCAGTATGGCGACAGTCAAACACACAGTTCAATAAAGTTTCGTCACACAGGACCCAGTGGCACTGGGCTAGATCCTGTTTGTGATGCCAGAAGCTGACTCGCCCCAGGACTGTGGAGTACTCGGAACCGGGCTGGTTCGGTCTTTCGGGGGTCGCATTGGGGCTGAGATCCGGATCCATAGACCTGCGGAGTCGCTAAAAATGCAGGGAAAATGTTTTAGGGATAAAGGATCATGACGCCACCCACGGTATTTGGCTAATTGGGCTGACGCTTCCTGATGGGACCTCTGGGGATGATGGATGGGCAACTGTGGTGTTATCGCCTCATCCCCCCTGGGTGGAGCATATCCCCAGGGCAACTGGGAAAGTCTATGGTTTTGGAAGGCCATTGGGGTGCAGGACGGAGGGCGCAAAGTAACAGACAGACTCACGGTTGTTGTTTCCTCAGGTCTTTTACTGATGGTACTGGTGCAAGCCAGGACACTGACGGGTGATGTTACTTGGAGTTCGTGCAACCTGGAAACATCTCAGGGTTCTCCTCCTCACCCTGCAAGTTCTGTGGCCTCCCTGCTGCGCTCTTTGAGGATTTTCCGCGGGTCCTGGATCCTTGTTTGGCTACTGTTACAGGTGACCAGGAGGCTGAAAAATCCTCAGTTTGACCGGTGTTGGCGGCTCAGAGTTAGACTTGACTGCACCACTCCCAGAGCCGGTACTCCGTTCCATGGACTGGGATCCTCCCTGACTGGTAGGTAGACGGACTGACGCCGGGTGTTAGCACACACCCTCAGGCTCCCCTTTTCTCATCTGGGTAACTGCTCTTTCTGGGTGCCCTCCCTGTACGTCCCCTGAAGGGTCCTTCTTGACCTCTCTTCTACTCCGCTCTACTACTACTCTGCTTCTCTCTTCCTGCTCTCCACTACCCACCTATAGAACCTCCCACTGGGAACGGTTACCCTTGAATCGGTCGACAGGGTATGGGGTACTCGAATACCGGGACAGGTGGTTATTTTAGTGGGGGGGATCATGGCTGGTCAGTTCCCGGTTCCATGCCCTGGACCATTAGTGGCTGGGGTGGGGGTGATGATGATGGGGAGGAAAATGGTATTGTGACGCCACCTCTGTGGTACCTGGTAATAGGGTTACCTGTGCTGCGGCCAGCCGCTAAGGTGATGGGAATGCAGCTTTGGTAGTACAGCTCCCCACAGGTAGAGCTATACCTCAGGGCAGCGGGGTAGATGAGGGGAGTAGTAGTCCTCACCTCCGGTGATGATGCTGTAGCCCTCCGGGCGACGAATGAAAGGAGTACAGACACCACTTCAGCTCAAACGGTTCTTTACTTGCAGCAGATGGAAACAGGAACACGGTACATTCTGGCTTAACGGGTATTGTAACCGCAGATCGTGATGGTTTCTCCAAAGTCTGACAGTGATGCCCTCAATATGGCGCTTGTGGTCCTGGTACTCTCTTGCTCTGTCTGTATTTACCCCTCTTAAGCCAAGTCTCTAGTCCTCAGAATCTATTACCTAAAGTCTCTGAATTGTCGGTGTCGTGGACCCAGCTGCAGGACTGATGTTGGGCTTCTTTAGGGGTGCTTCGGTTTCCTGTATGTGTCGGTCCCTCAGCTTGCCGGTCCGTAGTTAGGGTTGAACCTTGCGTCTATCTACCTCGGCTCCGGTATGCCGGTAGTGACCCGGGCCTCCAGCTGGCTCCAACCAGTCCTGGAGTAACCCCCTTTTTAGTCTGGGTCGCCCCTCTCCTAAGAGGCGCCCTCCACTGTAGCCGCAGGGTCCCTGCATCCTTCCTTCTCGCTCTCCCCAACTAACTGTCTGACTCTGCTGTCACTCCCCGTATCCCACTCTTTAGGCTCCACCCCCTGGGACCTACTGGATATACGGTTCCCTGTCTTAAAGTGGCCTGTGTATGGGTTTTGGGGAGCAGACTCTGAAGATTTCCCCACATCCATGGTTACGGAGGCACCACACTTTTAACTGGGGTGCAGTACCTCCCTGTGGTGCCTTGCCATAGGGGCACCACATCCTGGTAATGGGTTTAACCAATTGGCCCCCTGAGCTAGGCGTGTGGATGCGTACTGAAAGCCACATGCAAACCTCCTCATCTACTGGCCACTGGGATACCACATACGCTGGTCTGAGTGCAGAACTCCTTCATGGTGCACCGACCAGAGGGGCGCCACATTAGCACTGCTCAATTCCATAGGATGTCTTCCTCAGTACTGCTCCGTACTGAACTAACTCCCTGCCCTGAACCTGGCTTTAGAGTTCCCCCTTCAGGCCAGGAGGCTGAAAAGGTGTTGTGAGCTTTGCTCACGTGGTGTGGATACCCTGTGTTGCTCTCAGGTATGACACTACCCCCCGAGGGCAGCAATGATATTGTGCCATCCGGACTCTGGGGTGCCACACATAGGCCAGGGTCACACATACCATCCATTTTTGACTTAAATCAGTTTTTGGGAACATTTTGGGCATTTTTTGTTCAAAGTCCAAAAACGCCTATGCATTAACGCATGTGTGTGTGTTTTTTAAAAAAAACATATGCGTTTTTATGCAGCAGCCCAAAAACGCCGCTAGCAGCGTTTTTGGGGAAATTTCAAAAACGCATGCTTTTTTTTAACATGTGGCCCTATGGGTGACGCATGCGTTAACGCATGCGTTTTATGACTAAGTCCCAAAATTTCCAAAAAACATCCTGGACCTCAGGGGACTCTATTGGCACCCTTAGAAAAACGGAATCCGTTTTTCTAAGAGCTTAAAAAATTAATTTGGATGTATGACCCTAGCCATATATAAGATTGTCTCAGCATAGGAGTGGTATGATCAGACCATGTCCCTGTATGGCAAGATAAATCCATTACACAGTACATAGCAGGGACACATATTAGTGATGGGCGAATCCTAAATTACTCGGAATCGCTTGACTCTAGTGAGTCCGAGCCCAGGACTCGCTACTCGTTGCGAGTCTAGCGAGTCCAATGTTAATGAATGGTGAAGCGAGTAATAGCGAGTAGTGTGAGATTTACAAATCGCAGATGTGTCTCGGAAGCTTCAGCCTGAAACAATCCTAGTTGTGTCATTTATTTGCATTGCTAGTTTACTTTGTAAGTAATCGCTGACTCGCACAGATAAGATCCTGTCTTCTCTGTGTTCTGGCTGCCCCAGCTCCAGGGTCCTAGAGCCCACCTGCTGCCTGATGTAGCAGTGCTGAGATTGTTCTCAGTCTGCTCATTCCCTGTGTACAGACATGAATGTCTGTGCACAGAGATGATGTAGCAGTGCTGAGATTGTTCTCAGTCTGCTCATTCCCTGTGTACAGACATGAATGTCTGTGCACAGAGATGATGTAGCAGTGCTGAGATTGTTCTCAGTCTGCTCATTCCCTGTGTACAGACATGAATGTCTGTGCACAGAGATGATGTAGCAGTGCTGAGATTGTTCTCAGTCTGCTCATTCCCTGTGTACAGACATGAATGTCTGTGCACAGAGATGATGTAGCAGAGCTGAGATTGTTCTCAGTCTGCTTATTCCCTGTGCATAGACATCTATATTTATGCACAGGGGATGTAGCAGAGAGGACATCGCGTTTTGGACTGCGTCGGACGGAAGAGGATTTTTTTAATTAAAGATGGAGTCCCTAATGGCTTTTTTTTTTATTTCTAATAAAAATTTTTCCTTGTGTTGTGTTTTTTTTAAAACAATTTAATAGAAATTCATGGCGGTCATGTCTAATATTGGCGTGACCGCCATAAATTTCGGGCTTAGGGCCAGCTGATAATACAAAGCTGGCCCTAACCTCTTTATTACCCAGCGTGCCATCGATACCAGGGCCGCTGGAAGAGCGGGGTTCAGCGCCAGAGGATGGCGCTTCAATGAACGCGCCATCTTCTGGGGCGGCTGCGGGCTGCAATTTGCAGCGGGGGGTGCCCAGAAAGCTTGGGCATCCCTGCGCTGCGGATTCCAGCCCCCAGCTGCTTAGCTGTACCTGGCTAGACATAGAAATTGCGCGGAGGCCCACGTATTTTTTTTTAATTATTTCATGAAATTCTGAGATTCTGACTCTGAGACTCTGACTCTGAGACTCTGACTCTGAAATTCATGAAATAATAAAAAAAAAATGCGTGGGGCTCCGCGCAATTTCTATGTCTAGCCAGGTACAGCTAAGCAGCTGGGGACTGGAATCCGCAGCGCAGGGATGCCCAAGCTTTCTGGGCACCCCCCGCTGCAAATTGCAGCCCGCAGCCGCCCCAGAAGATGGCGCGTTCATTGAAGCGCCATCCTCTGGCGCTGAACCCCGCTCTTCCAGCGGCCCTGGTAGCGGTGGCACGCTGGGTAATAAAGAGGTTAGGGCCAGCTTTGTATTATCAGCTGGCCCTAAGCCCGAAATTTATGGCGGTCACGCCAATATTAGACATGACCGCCATGAATTTCTATTAAATTGTTTTAAAAAAAACACAACACAAGGAAAATTTTTTATTAGAAATAAAAAAAAAAGCCATTAGGGACTCCATCTTTAATTAAAAAAATCCTCTTCCGTCCGACGCAGTCCAAAACGCGATGTCCTCTCTGCTACATCCCCTGTGCATAAATATAGATGTCTATGCACAGGGAATAAGCAGACTGAGAACAATCTCAGCTCTGCTACATCATCTCTGTGCACAGACATTCATGTCTGTACACAGGGAATGAGCAGACTGAGAACAATCTCAGCTCTGCTACATCATCTCTGTGCACAGACATTCATGTCTGTACACAGGGAATGAGCAGACTGAGAACAATCTCAGCACTGCTACATCATCTCTGTGCACAGACATTCATGTCTGTACACAGGGAATGAGCAGACTGAGAACAATCTCAGCACTGCTACATCATCTCTGTGCACAGACATTCATGTCTGTACACAGGGAATGAGCAGACTGAGAACAATCTCAGCACTGCTACATCAGGCAGCAGGCGGGCTCTAGGACCCTGGAGCTGCACAGAGAAGACAGCTGGACTGGCTCGCAAAGAAACAGCAGTTATCTGCGAGTTTCCCTGCTATCACTGGCACAGTAGCCAGTGATTACTCGCACGAGTCTAATGCAAACAATGGCAATCCTAGTTTTGTCAGCGTTTCTGACAAAACTAGGATTGATATTGATTTGCATTGGACTCGTGCGAGTAATCACTGGGAAACTCGCAGAGTACCGAGTCCTGCGAGTCCCTTACTACTCGCCGAGTAACGAGTCCTAGCGAGTAGATTCGCCCATCCCTAACACATATATAAGATTATCTCAGCACAGGAGATGTGGTATGATCAGACCATGTCCCTGTACGGTCAGACATATCCATTATACAGTACATAGCAGGGACACATATATAAGACAGGGACATATATATGATTATCTTAGCAAAGGAGATGTGGTATGATCAGACCATGTCCCTGTATGGTCAGACACATCCATTACACAGTAGATAGCACGGACACATATATAAGATTATCTCAGCACAGGAGATGTGGTATGATCAGACCATGTCCCTGTACGGTCAGACACATCCATTACACAGTACATAGCAGGGACACATATATAAGATTATCTCAGCACAGGAGATGTGGTATGATCAGACCATGTCCCTGTACGGTCAGACACATCCATTACACAGTACATAGCAGGGACACATATATAAGATTATCTCAGCACAGGAGATGTGGTATGATCAGACCATGTCCCTGTACGGTCAGACATATCCATTATACAGTACATAGCAGGGACACATATATAAGACAGGGACATATATATGATTATCTTAGCAAAGGAGATGTGGTATGATCAGACCATGTCCCTGTACGGTCAGACACATCCATTACACAATACATAGCAGGGACACTCATATAAGGTTAACTGACCACATGAAAAAATTTTTAAACACATCCATCCAATTGTGGAAATTATTACACAGGTCAACAAAAAAAATTTTTTTTTCTGGTGCCCAAAATATTTTAATGAATTTGGGGTATTTTTGGGGTGCTGATTCTGAATATGCTATCAGTTTTGCCAGATTGGCTCAAGTTTTTGAGATTTTTGGTATCTTATTTATAGCACTTGTTGGTAAATGCGACACATCATCTCATTAATTTCTTTGGATTAGTACTTGAACTGAGCAGTTCTCAATATAGTTTTGTGTTAATTAGTGTTCTAAAAGTTTGTTCATAGCTTGATTTTTGCACTAACTTTATGTTGTTGTCTGTTTTCCAGTGAAAAGCATGAACTCATCAAGAAGAAGTTGTCTTAACGATCCAGACTCATTCTGTTACATTTGTGGTGAATATACACTGACAAAACATAGAAGAAACATAACAGACTTCGTTAAAAAAGTGTATTTTGCCTATTTTGGGGTTATGCTTGGGGACCAAGACAAGTTTTGGGCACCACACATAGTGTGCAAAGCATGTATCGAATTATTACGAAAATGGAGCAAAGGACAAAGAACAAACTTCAAATTTGGTGTTCCAATGGTGTGGGAGAGAGCAAAAAAATCATCATGATGACTGTTATTTCTGTGCAGTGCAAGTACAAGGATTCAATAAGCATAAGAAACGAAAATGGGAGTATCCTAACATGGAATCTGCAAGAAGGCCTGTCCCTCATTGTGAAGATGTGCCTGTACCTGTGTTTACCATGTTACCTGACCTTCCCCCACCTGATGATGATGATGAAATGCAGGGTATGGAGCTAAGCATTAGTTCTGGAAGTGAACTAGAATATGAAGGAAGTTTCAGAACACCTACGCAATTTACCCAAGGAGAGCTCAACGATCTAATAAGAGACCTCAACCTCTCAAAAAGTGCATCCGAACTTTTAGCTTCAAGGCTAAGTGAAAAAAATTGTCTGACGCCTGGAACTAAAATTACATCTTACAGGACCAGAGAAGAAGCACTTCTTCCATTTTTCTGTGAAGATGACCTACTTGTATATTGTAAGGATATTCCTGGCCTGATGCTGCAAATGGGTTTACAAGTATATCGTCCTGTAGACTGGAGGCTTTTCATAGATAGTTCTAAAAGGAGTTTGAAATGTGTTTTGTTGAACAATGGCAATCAGTGTGCATCTCTTCCAGTAGCTCACTCAACTAAACTTGCAGAACAATACCAAAATGTCAAAATGGTCTTGGAGAAACTGTGCTACCATGAACATTCGTGGCTGATATGTGTTGATTTAAAAATGGTCAACTTTTTACTTGGACAGCAAAGTGGATACACAAAGTATCCTTGCTTCATCTGCATGTGGGATAGTAGAGCAAAACATCAGCACTGGGAGAAACTGAATTGGCCTCCAAGGGACACCTTGACAGTAGGAGCATCAAACATAGTGAACGAACCTTTGGTGGACAGGGAAAAAATCATTCTACCACCACTTCACATAAAGTTAGGATTAATGAAGCAGTTCGTCAAGGCATTAGACAAAGATGGTAATTGCTTCATGTACATCTGCAGATCTTTCCCTGGTCTTAGTAGCGAAAAACTGAAGGCAGGAATCTTTGATGGTCCTCAAATTCGGAAACTCATTAAAGATTCAAATTTTCCTTAGGAAATGAATGACATTGAAGCTGCTGCATGGTGTAGTTTTGTGTTGGTAGTGAAGAACTTCTTGGGAAATCAAAAGGCAGACAATTATGAAGAACTGGTACAAAACATGCTATTGAGATTTAGAAATCTGGGTGTACACATGAGCATTAAATTGCATTATCTTCACAGTCACTTGGACAGATTTCCAGAAAACCTTGGAGATTTTAGCGAAGAACAAGGGGAGAGATTTCATCAGGATATTATGGTAATGGAGGAAAGGTACCAAGGCAGATGGGACAGACATATGATGGCTGATTACTGCTGGAATCTACAGCGTGACTGCCCCAATAGCTCACATAGAAGGAAATCATATAAAAAGCGCTTTTCCAGCGATTAAATGTCTATCTTTCATGTCTTGTTCATTTTTGAAGATTACTTTCTAAAACTAGTTAAAATAAACTAAAATCAACATTTACTTTGTTAAATTTATTGTATTCATGACAATATCAATAAAGTTAATGCGCGTGTAGCAAAAAACGTCTTTTTTTTTTTACACATTTTACGAAAAATCTCAAAAACTTGAGCCAATCTGGCAAAACTGATGACATATTCAGAATCAGCACCCCAAAGTTACCCTAAATTCAATGAAATATCTTTGGCACCAAAAATGCTGTTGACCAGTGTTATTATTCCAAGATCCATTTATTAAAAATGAGCTTTATTAATGGGAAAACCCCATTAAAACACATTTTTTTTCTAGTCGGAAAACCCCTTTAAGCTTTTTGACTATTAGTCTGAAACCACCTAATGCTTAAAAGAATCGATCCTAACAAAGACCTCTTACTACAAGTTCAAATAATAGTTTCTCCTTTATTTTCTGCATCCCTGAATATAAACCTAGCCAATAATTGTGGAATATCTTTTATGGTTATTATATGAATAAAGGTGCAAAGTTGCAATCAGCAGAATGTACAATTTTTGCAATCTTGTGTGTAACTTCATGTACTGTACATTGCATCAAGAAGCTTTAGGTTTACAGGCAGACCCTGATTTACCTCTCTTCCCGTTTGTAGTGATAATCAGTCCAGGCTGAGATTGGGGCTCGCGAGAAGGGTGGGGGTAGAAGGGTGCAGCTCGCTGCTTCTTGCACTCATTTATTTAATGAGTTGAGAAAGGGCTGCTCCAGGTTTTTCAATCCCACCTCATTTCCCCTGTTGCATCGGTTGAAGCTAACATCACACAGGACTACACAGAAGATTTTAATGATTTTCCTCGTTATGTCTTGAGACGTCCTTAATGATTTTTACACAGCGTGAATGGGGATGGTAGTTTTCAGTTAGGTAACTGGCTAATAAAGCTACAATGATTAAATGAATCATATAAACACATTTTAAGTAGTAAAAGTGCAAATCACCAATAAACACCAATAAGAAATTAGTTAAATTCTGGTCATTTGTTTCGAATGGAACTTAATTTCCATTTTGTTGTATAGAAGCTTTTTGCCTAAGGGTGCTTTCACACTGCGACTCAGGGCCATATCTGGGGGGGCTGGACGGGGCATCTGCCCCGGGTGCAGCAGGTAAGAGGGTGCCGTCGGGCCTACTGCTGCATTGCCGAGGTCTCTCCCCTACTTCTCCATTTGCCGCCACCCAGCCCCGCAGTGTGAGCCACTGTTCTTTGCTCCTGGTGTCAGGTGATAGCGGGAGCAGAGAATCCGCCGCGCGCCGGCTCCAGCATTCCATGGTATAGAGCGTCTATCAGGCACTCTGTACCTTGGAGCTCTGGAAGTACCCGACAATGACTGTGTTATGTCCCACTTTCAGTAGTTCCAACAAGTCTTACGTCCGAACCTTCCGCAAAACTCGAAGGTGGCTATTGACTATAATGGTGCAGACTGAGTCATGCTGTGCTCTGTTCTGCACCATTTTCGGGTGTTCACTCCAACTGGAGGTGGACACCCAGATGCAGTTGGGACCAATGATCCGGGGACAAAACTCATAGTGATAGCACTCTTAAGGCGCCGTCACACACTACGATTTCATTGATGATATCGTTGAAACTTCACAGGTTTTCAGTCATTCTAACAACGTCGTTCAGTGTGACATGTACATCCGATCAACGATAATCGGGCAGATCGCTGATGGGAGGTTTGTGAACCGGACCTTAAACCAAATGATGAGCGTTCGTTCAACCTACAGCATGGGTGTGTGTGACACCTCGATAACAATGTCGTTAACGACCTCGCCTATTGAGAAGTGAAGGACGTAGGTGAGCTAGTATTGTTTGCTTGTCGCGGAATCATTGCTGCGTCGTTAATGATATCTATATGTATGATATTTCACTAACGATCATTGAACGTCGTTCAAGCGATCTAGGTCAAGTCTGATCATTGATCGCATCGTTCGATCATTGAAGCGTGAGACGGTGCCTTTAGAGTTAATGGCGGAAAGTTTAAGCAATTTCTATGTCAAGGTAGAATAAAGGCAATGTCCAACCAAAAGTTGATCACCGTTTGGCTAATAACATCTATGACACATGATCACATGATCATGACAACCAGGGTGGCAGACACAGAAGTCACTGTCGTGCTCAGAAGCTGAAAAGGCACAGCTGGTAAGTGAGAACACGCCATCACATTCATTGTTTGCAAACCGAGTCCTGAAGAATCATTAATTTAGTAACCACACTAGATCTAAGTTTCAATTTGATTCAGAGGTGCCCTGTGGATACGAACAAATCTCCCAAAATTTGTTTTAGGCATATTTGCTTAATTTGGTCAGCAGATTTGATTCCTTTTAAATAAAATTGTTCCCCCAAAACCCAGGAAGGAGATTAAAGTTCTTCTGATATCTCTCCACATATCAAGGTAAAATGAATGAATGGGAAAGGAGAAGTTAACAAAATAATAAACATTATATACTCAATCACTATACGCCAGTGCACTCCCCTATCCATCTCGTCAGTCTTTGGATTTTCTAGTTCTGAAGCTTGTGATTGATTTCAAGTGGGGCTAAACCCCCCATGTGGCTGCATAGAGCTCTGAACATAATCGATGACTATGATATGCAACACCCCCCTCATGACACTATGAGGCCAAACAGAGGGTTGAGTGATCGAAGATCCAAAGGTTAAAGCTGAACACTGGGGATCTATGGTGGCCGAGGACACAGATCCAGCTGAAATGCATTGGGGTGCAAAGACCCGTCAGTCTCGCGCACTGCGAAACACGCTGTCAGCACAGCGGCTGGGAGCTGACGTCAAAGGTGCACCCCATGATGGTACACAAAGAAGCAGTGTGCTTCAGGTGTGCATTAAAATACATACACGGGTATGTCTCTAATTAACTCAGATGTTGTCAATAAATCTCTCAGAAGCTTCAACCACAAGACATCATCATATGGGTTCTCTTAAATTGTTTAAAGGCACAGTAATCTTAGTGTGTGTAAAGTTTAGGAGAAGTCTGTGATTAGTTTCAGAGGAAGATCTTGGACCAGACCTAGAAGATGTTCCAGATGTAGAGGAGGATCGTTTTTGCAGCTTAGTGGGGTGTGCACAACTCCTGTTAAACCTATGTGCTGTTTTGTATTGCTTACATACAAGTAGTTGATGACAGTAATAGGAAGAGAATTGACACTGACACTTCCTGATAGAGGGAATAAGGGTTAAGAGAACGTTGATGGTAGTAGTAATAATGTGTAAATGTGACGCCCTGCTCACGCAGGTAGCCACAGACTTCCCTAATGTACAGCTGGGTTTCCACAGCAGGTACCTACTACATGCAACACCTTCTACTCCGGCACAGTAGGGGAGCCCCACTTGCTGACCTTAGGCAAGATCCCCTATAAATACTGCCACTGGGGGAGGAGTTAGAGTGTGCAGATGCTAGGAGAGCTGCGAATACATCCTGGTGATCGGTGCCACGGTTAGGCCCGGACAAGAGACCCGGAGTGGCCCTTCTGCCATCCAGCAAGTTTAGGAGTGGGGACAGAAGGCAAGGAGTAGAGCCAAGGGAGCGAGGAACTAGTGGTAGTTCGCCCGAAGACGTACCGGAGTTCAGGTATCCGCACCTGTAGGATTACTCCAAGACTACAGAAAACCACGTCACACCGTGGAGACTTTAGTCACCCGGTCCCCCTGCATACCCAGAGAGAGGGAGCCAGACACCGCAGTGAGATATCACAAAGCAGTGATCAAAGAGGGTAACCCGTGGACCGCGCAGGAGGAAGGAGAGAGGACAGAGAAAGCGAGGAGGCCAGTCTAACTGCAAGCAGACAGGGCTTCATGAACTGTAAAGAAACAGAGGAGGCCTTATACCCACTTGCTGTGGGGACCCACTGTGCACGTGGTCACCCGACAGTGCCCTTGACGTCTTTACCTACTTATACCACCAGTAAAAGGTAAAAGAGACTCTCTACAGTGTGTGTGTGCGTGTGTCATTCCTCTCCGCTCCGGTGCCCTTATAGACTGCTCCATCACTTCCTACCCTGACCTACAGTTCCAATCCAAGCTGCCCTTTTACACTACGCTGCCCTGGAGGCTCAGCTCCACCTGTAGGGAGCTTTGCCAACTCTGCCGCAATACCATCGGAGGACTGTGGCGGCGCTGGTGACCCATCAACAGGTACTACAGATGGCGTCACATGACAAACTCTAATTCCCTGTACCTCATATTGAAGTGTCACCCAGGCCAAGGGATCACGCTCTGCCACCCGTGACATCCCCCATGAAAACACTATTATTATTATTATTATATATTATTATATAAAACACACACCGAGCCTGATACCAGAGTACCCCAGGGCCTGGGGCTCGACATAAATAGCATTGTGTTCACAATGTATATATCTGTATACTGAATTTCTCATTATATAGTAATATAACCTATTTGCAATCACCTGTGCCTTTCGCTGGTCTCATACTAACGGCACCATCTCACTTTGTGTAAAATAAATATCTGTTGTTAACTTACCACTGAGTCATCCTCCTCTGCTCTGTTGCATCCGCGTAACCTCGTTACACTATGAAATTTTGCAAATCTGCCTGAGGATATGTAAAACAATGTTCATTTAGACTTCCTTGTGAATTACTGCTCTTGAGAAAAAAATCACAGCATCTTGTGAGATTCTCTACTAGTTATAGTTGTATGAATGTGTTCCTAGGGCTATGAAACTTGGACACCAGCTAGAAACTAGATTTTTTTCTAACTCTTTCGAAACCAAGGTAAAGCAGAACGATATAATTCTTCAAAACTCATTTTAACTACCATTAGATAATAAGTAATGGTGTTGAGGAGGCTATAGACTGGGGACTCGGTAGTATGGAGCACCCTGGCTGGCCCCTCAGTTGAAAAGTTCAGTTTATTGTTGCTCTAGGAGGGTCAAAGTACACAAAGAATCAATCATATCAAACAATAGTTCTTTACTCAAACAATCTCATGAAACATGGGCACAATCTTTAAATATTACAGTTTGGGGAAAAGATACAGTCTTTCTCTTTGATGTGTCGGGGCCAATTTACTGTTCCACTCCTTCGCCAGTCATCCCAGATTAGACTATGAACACGCGGTACCAGATAAGAGTAAATCAGACCGAGAGAGTCCGGTTCAAGCTTATAACGTGTCCAGGTTTAATAATGACAACGTACACGGCAACAACTACTGAACCCAATATCCGGGTACAGGACATTTTATAGTCTAAAAGATAAGCATGTAAATATCCATGGCAGGGTGGGAGTTAGGTGGGATTAAGCTAATGTCTATGTTTGTTAATAATAATAGTTCTTTGTATTCTGAGAGTCCGTTCTTCATCACGTCATGGTATCATCCCTTGGCTGCTGGGATACAGGTTATCTTGGGTTTCCCATAGCACAGTCTGGTGCAGGCACAGCGAGGACCAATCAGCTTGTCCATTTTCAAGGCAACTCTGCACAACCATATATTCTTTCCAGCATACACATCTGAGGAGACACTTTGTTTACAAAACAGCTCCTTGTTCACAGATTCATAGTGGGAAAGAAAGAGAGAAAGAAATAGATGGAGGGGGGAGAGAGACAAAGAGAGAAGAGAAAAAGAAGAGAAAGAGAGAAGGAGAGAGAGATAGATAGATAGAGAGGGAAAAAGGGAAAAGAGGGAGAGAATGACATGAAGGAAAGAGAGAGATGAAGAGAAAAGAGGGGAAGAAAGAAGAGAGAGAAAGAGAGAGAGAGAGAAAGAAGAGAGAGGAAGAGAGAAAGATAGAGAGAAGAGAAGGATGAAGAAGAGAGAGAGGAAAAGGGAGAGAGAGAGAGAGAAAGAGAGAGATGGAGAAGGGGGGGGGGTGACTCAAAGATAAAGAGAAGATATTGGATACGTACCTGAATACAGAAAAAACTTATTGTTTCATTTAATGCTATATGAGTATAAAAACTAAGATTAATAGATAAGATATAATTCATCCTCCACAGATGTAGACTGCTTCCCATGTTTCAGTACCTCCAGACTTACACCCGCTACGTCCGACATTTGGACCTCTGGCTGTGTGCCCCGAGACTCCTCACTAGCTCTAACCTCATGCTCCCCATAGAGACCTACTTACATAAACAATAGTGGTTGCTTTTCAGGACACCACTTACCTGCTTCCAGGGCAGTCTCGACCTGTTCCTTCTAGTCCACGCCAACGTTATGTGCTTCAATCCCAAAATTCAGTGGCGAAGGCTGATCTACTACATTGTCCAAAGTTCCTGTGAATCCTTTCTCTCTTACTGGGGAACTCTCCTGTCTAAATACCTAATTACGGTGTAACCTTTTCATAGAATAAGCCCCACCCACCAAGAGCACCAGTAACTCCCATTATTAACTCTTGACTAACAGGGGAGCAGTCTTCATTCTGGTCCCTAGAGGGCCACAAACACATGGTTACAGAGATGTAAAGTGCATAATTACACCACAGTTAGGCCCCTTTCACATCAGCGTTTTGCTGATGTTAGCGGCCAATCCGGGAGGTTGGACCGCATCTGCCGGATTGTTTGCCTAACGGCCGACTTGCAGTCGGGTTCTGGAGAGCCCCATGCATTGCCTATGGGGCTTGCCGTCTGCTGCGGCAAGTGCAATTCTGCCGGATGTGGCAGATCCGGCACTTGTGGCCGCGAAAAAATACACTGCTCGCAGCTTTTTTATTTTGTGGCCGCAAGTGCCGGATCTGCCGCATCTGGCGTAACCGCACTTGTCGCACCCTACTGCAAGCCCCATAGACAATGCATGGGGCTTGCCGGATCGACGCTGCAAGTTTGGCTGTTAGGCGGCAGATCCGGCAGATGCGGTAAATCTGCTGGATCTGCCGCACATCAGCAAAAATGCTGACGTGAAAGGCCCCTTTCAACCTCATGAGTATAGAGTATTTCACAGTAAGAGGGGAGGGGGCAATGTATTCCAACACCCCCTTACAGAGAGATTGGACAGGTTACAAAAATGGCCAAAACTGAAATAAAACATGACAAGATAAAAAAGAGAACTCCATGAATAAGGCTGCAATAAATGAAGAGCTGCAGCAAAGCTGATTGGTAGTTGTCTAAAAGTCTGTTTAGACTGTCCAACCTCCTCCTTACAGAACAATCATATTGACACCTAGATTATCAATGCTCTCGGCAGCACATGACCTATTTGCGAGCAAGCAATACTGTTAGGTTCCCAGAAATAAAAAGCTATTTAACTCCAAAAAATCCTAATAGGCCAAGTTACATGTTAACATAGGAATTCTTTTTTGATATCACTTTCACAATTCTTGTGATCCACCCCAGGTCCTTGGGGTACCAGGTCCTGGGCGTTAATAAAAGGGGTAGTCACGGGCGGCCTGTGCCAGGCCCGTGGCCCTGGTGGTCTCTGAAAAAGAGGTTAAATAAACATTAAGAGTCTTCATGACACCGACGCTGCTGCAGACCTCCGGGGATGATGGACAGGGCAGCTAGGTAGTGATGCTCCCTGTTGGTGGAGCGGGAGCCCCGGGGCAGGGATGGAAAAAAATGGAGAATTCACACAGGACAGCAACTCCTCAGGTAGAGATGCTGGCTGACCGTCTCTGAGAAGAGCAGTATGGCTCCTCCGGCGCAGGCAATAAACACACCACACAGCTTTAGTCTCTGGCTTTACTGGTGACTCAAGCAGCTTAACAGTCTTTACACGAAAAGTTACTGGTGCTGCTGGCCTGGGTAGTCACCAGAGGATTAGGATGTTTCACAGGGGACCCTCTGTGATGTGCCTTCTCTGTCTTTCATCTGTCCTTACTGTTCTGCGCACAGAGCCCACCGCCTGTCCTCACGGATCCTTATGGAGTCTAGCGCCCCTTGAGCCTCCGGTGTGGAGTCGTCACATCTGGGCCTTCTCTTGGCGTCTTTCACTCTCCGGGCCTCCTCGATCCTACATGGGGGCCTTAGGGGAATTATGCCGGGGTTGCCGTGACCTCTAAAGAGGTGCGTGCTGTCCAGTTTCTGCGGCTAGTGGATGAACACCTGGACCGCCTCGAAGCCGGCTCTCTGGTGTTGGACTAACCCTCCTGATCGGTATTACCAGGACCAGGTTCGGATGCACCCCAATCCTGGTGCCCCTAGGGTTCCTTCAGTTCCCGGGCCACCTCTCCTGAGGTGCCTTCCACATGCTACTTGCAGCGTTCCCCTCTGATTTTCTCCAACTGCTCCTGACTGACTTTCCCGCTCTCCACTTACCACCTAATCTCCTCCCACCGGGGCTAGTTCCCTAGCAACGGGTTAACCAAAAGGTCCCCTGACCTAAGGTGGGTGGATGCGTGTGGTGAGGGTCCCTGATTGACATCTCAGTCCTTTGGTCACAGGGATACACTCTGGTCTGGGTGCAGTACCCCTCTGTGGCACACCGACCAGTGGGGCGCCACACTTGTATCCATTGAACTTGTGAGTTTCTGGAGAGTTTCTGCTTGTATTCTTTGCATAATGTCAGAATATCCTCCCAGAGCTGCTGTTTTGATGTGAACTGCCTCCCACCCTCATAGATCTTTTGCTTGACACTTAAAACAAATTTGCATAATAATTTGGAACATGGTGTAATCTGATCAGTAAATAAAAAAACTGAATTACAGTTTCTTAGCCACTGCAACAACAGAAATAAATGTAATAACAGGTGATCAAAACATTGTATATACACAAGATTTATATCAATAAAACTGTCAGCTCACGGCACAAAAAAACAAGCCTAAAGGCCTACTTCAAACCACGGCCAGATCCGATCTGGGGCTGTCAGGGGTGAACCAGACAGCCCCGGACCTGATTTCGGCCCCATAGTATGCTATGGGGCCGGATGGAGCCGGATGGCAGCTATCTGCCATCCAGCTTCCATCTGTCCGGGAGAATCCGGGAGGATTCAGATTTTTCTCCTGGACACAAAAATGCTGCATGCCCATAACATGGGGGTCTATGGCACCGGATCGCACCGGAGCTGCACCCGGCAGCTGGACGCTGGGTGCTGAAGCTCAGCGCCGCTCGGTGCTGAACTTCAGCACCATGAAGCTGTCCTCTGCTGACAAGTCAGGAGAGAGCTACGATCTTGAATTATCAGCAGCTGCGGCCGCTATAAGAAGAATCTGGCTGCACACTGGACCGGAGGGAATATTTGTCCTCCGGTTCTGTGTCCAGATGCGGTTCCGGGGCTGTCAGGTTCACCCCTGACAGCCCCGGATCAGATCTGGCCGTGGTGTGAAGCCGGCCTTACACAGCGCCATGTACCAAAATTGAAAACGGTATGGCTCTCAGAAAGTGGCAACACAAGCAAACATGTTTTTTTTTCTGCAGCCAAAACGGACCCTCTTTTCTTTTGCATCACAAGCGCATCATCCGTTCATGTGGCTTTTTTGCTCAGTATTTCTAGTGCTGCACTTTTACTTTTTCAAAGCAAAAACACAGTACTATTCCATAAGCAGTGGCAGGAGACGTGGAACTACACACACTATTACTTTCCCCAAGGTCCCACGGTGTCCAGCGTTGGGTTAGTCCAGGTATCGCGCTACAACAGGACCTGCGAGAATTCAAAAGAACCTGGCCATGTGACTCTAGGGCTAGGCTGAGTCCCATGGCCATGTCCTTTTCAGTTCTCGCAGGTCCTGTTTCCCGGAAGGAACCCATCGGCGGAGCACACCGCGGAATCGCTGGAAAGGGTAAGAAATTGGAGCGTTTGTGGTGTAGAAAGTGCATTAAGAAAGCATCACAAACAGGAGTGATACCAATCTATTTGTGATGCTTTTTTTTTAGTAGAATGGAGACAGTGCAAAACGGAGCAATAATTGACGCTCATTATTATCTGGAGGCGCTTTCGGCACCACTAACGCAGCAGTCGAACTTGCAGACGCAATGTCAATCCCATTCACTTTGCTGCGCAAATGCCCAGTGTGCACATGGCCTTAGACTGGTGGTCAAAACGCGTATAAGGTACTTCTAACCATCCATATGTGGTTTTTGAAGTACCCTATTTGCTCCCGGATGCATTTATGACTGTCTCATCTATAAGTATTCATAATCAAGAATTTTAACCTTAATATTAGGAACTGCTGCTGAATAATATACTTTTTCTTTTTCAAAAAAACAATTGTAAACTTGCACTTTCTTTACTATTTTGCCACACTTTGAATTTTTATCCCGCTTTCCAGCATGTCACATGACAAAATGGATTGTGTCATATAAATGTACAGCTTGTCCGGAAAACAAACAAGCTAAAAAATATAAAAATGATTGTTCTTGGGATAAGAGGAGGAAAACATGAAAGCACAAAATGTGTAAGAATCGCCCGGTCCTTTAGGGGTTAAAACGTGTCCTACATTTTTTGTCCATATAGCTTATATATACACATATATTTTCCCAGACAGGATATTTCTTGATGTATCTCAGTGTTGTGTGTACAGTATATTCCGGCTGTCTGAGTGTCTTTCTGGGGGTTTTGCAGTTTAATTGTTCCCATATTTGCACGCGCGGCTGATCTGTGCCGTCTGCCGTCCTGGGATTGACGTCCTGCTGTGTTTATTCCGTCCTCGTGCTCTACGATTATGTTATCAGACCGGCCAGGCAAACGGGGAGGAGCAAGTCTAATTTCAAAGCAGGATTAGGTTGAAATAATGAGGACACCACGTTTCAGTTACCATGGAAACTTCATATCTTGAAATATAGTAGAACTGGTGAACGGCTTCCAAAGAAGTCAGGTTATTCTGTGTTTTTTTTTTAACTTGCTTAAAAAGATTGTGCAATTATAAGAGAAAAATGTACTTATATGGGCTCGTATAATCTATGACACAGAAAGGAGACTTTCCTTCAGAAAATTCCACTCTGAAAACTGATGGTTTGGGCCGGAGGGGAACTGGAGGCCCCCATTACCTCAGACATATAAAAAACACATGGTAGGTCACAGACCCAGTATGAAGAAAACAATACTGCACTGGTTATTAATGATGGGTCACATAGCAGCTAAGATAATGCTTTTTTGTGCCATATGACTTATTTTCTCACATTTTTCTGAGCTGTTTGAAAAACTGCATTTTATGGCTGTACGGACGTGGTCAGCAGCTGATAGGGAGCAGTGCAATATGGCAGCAGAGAAAGGGTTAATAGAGATTGTGACTGAGCGGTGTGGAGCCAGATGACAGATCAGAAGCTTGTGGCAAGGAAAGAAGAGTTCCACTAATCCGGACATTGGTCAATCCTGTGCTGTAATCTGATACATTGTCTCCTTATGAGCTGCAGGCACACAGTGTAGGCCACACCCCCATTCCCTTATATGGTTACATCCCCCGTATTTAGTGTGAAGACAAATCTGAGGATAATGAACATATGTCTACTTCACACGCAGTCTAGTGGGGACACCTTGTGGAAGGTTTATGAATGGCTTTCAACCAGAATTCTCTAATAAAGTATTTTTGAAAGTTTATTAAAATTAATTGTTCTACATTATTATTAAATAAAAATTTAAATGGCAGTTACGCTTTAAAGGGATCCTGTCACTTCCAAAATGCCTCCTAAGCTAGCAAAACATGTCCCTGCAGCATCCCATCACTAATCTCACACTCCTTTTGTCTCCTAAAAGCATCCTGTGAAAGTGCATAAAAACGTTTTAATACTCACTCCATTAGTGATTATAATTAGCAGTGACTATTCTTTAGTCACCAGGGCGGGCTGTTTTGCAGCTCCAGGATCCACCCTGTCTCTGTGTGTTCTGCTGTGATGTGCAGGCATTGCCCTCCCCCCTCTCTATCGCTCACAGAATGCAAATCATTAGTCCTGAATTCAGTTTCAGTTTCACAGCAGCGCAGACAGAGAGAGGCTGGATCCTGGAGCTGCTAAACAACACCCTCTGGTGACTAAAGAATATAGCCCCTGCTAATTATAATCACTAATGAGTAAGTATTAAAATGTTTTTATGCACTTTCACAGGACGCTTTTAAGAGACAAAAGAAGTGTGAGATTAGCGAATGGATGCTGCAGGGACATGTTTTGAATGCTTAGGAGGCGTTTTGGAGGTGACAGGATCCCTTTAAGATTCGTGTGCCACTGAACTTCTTCCTAGTCGGTCGATTTTCCATTTTTGCACTTTTATTTCCTCCCTTTTATACTTTTTCTGTCAACAAAGCCATGTGAGGGCTTATTTCTTGCAGGATGAGTTTTAGGCTACAGCATTTTTGATCCATTTTGTGAGGATCCATTTTTGCAGTAGCAATGCAGTGAAACTGGACAATTGCTGAGATTCTCAGCCAAGTCAATGAGTTTTTAAGATTTTTAATCCAGACACAACGTTTTTAAGTGGTCAGTTTTTTAGGCCGGAAAACAGACTTAAAAAAAGATGGAGCATGTCAATTTGTGTGGCGTTTTTCTGATCCGCTCTTTCATTTTCTATTGTCTATGGGCTTTAAAAGCTGATCCTCACAAAATGCATCAAGTATGGATTGATCCAGTTTGCAGCTGAAAAACAGATATTCACATAACAGATCAAAAATGTTGTGTCTGAATGTAGCCTTACTCTGGTACTCTTGAGTTTAAGCGCAGTGCGCCTGACAGGCACAGATTAGAAAACCAGCTGTAATATCAGAATTTCAGGACTCTAAAACTAGTCTGTGACCTACATAGTATTGTATTAAAAGAGAGTACACAAATTCAGATGCCAATAAAACTCATTTAATAAGCAAAAACATATTGAAACAAAAAGTACCAAATTTCTCAACTACCAACAAAATTTCTCCAGGCCTTCATACTATAACTATTAAAAACATTAAAATTTGGAAAAAAAAACAATGGTAATGCACTTAAATGCTACTGGATTACTATTCACTCAGATTCAGAGGTTCAGCAGAAGAAACACTGTTCGGCTATGTTCATACAGGGGTTTTTTGCTGTGGCAAAACTGTAGAAAATCCTGATTCAAAACAAATTCAGCAAAATCCCCTGGCATACAGTTTCCTGCAGTTTTGTGTAAGATTTTCCATCAGGTTTTGTTGAGTTTGTTAATGAGGTTTTGTTGCATTTTTTTTTGCATGATTTTCATCTCACCTTTTTGCTCCCAGAATATACTGTATATTCTGTCTCTTTCTTCCTTTCTCTGTCTCTTCTCTCTCTATCTCTCTCTCTCCTCTCTCTTGTAATACTGTGAGATCAGGTTTCAAAGAGCATGTAAGGGCAGGAAGTGACTGGGAAGGGGGAGATTTTCTGATAATTTGGAGAGGAGAGAGAAACAAAACTAATTGAGCAGTGCTTTTCAGATCAGCTGCGCCTGATATAGGGTTAAATGACACCATCCATTTTATCATGAGGTTTACTAAAAAGTGGGAAATAAATTATTTTCATGGCAACATAGCGAAAAAGCCCCAATTCAACAATTTTCTTTTTTAATTTCCTATTTAAAGTGTTCTTTTTATGTGAATAATTACTTGGAAATATCATTTTCTAGGTCAGAATGATTTTGATAATACCAAACATGCATAGTGTTTGTTTTAAGTGGCAAAAAAAATTCTGAAAATGTTTTTAAAATAAAATGATGCTTCCGTTGCAATATTCCAAGGGTTGTAGTATTTAATATTTCTGGGATATGGAGCTGTGTAAGGCTGCGTTCACACATTGCGTATTTTGTTGCGCTTTTTTTGTGCGCGCAGGGCTTTCACACACTGCGCTTTCTTTACTCCAGAAAGTGCAGTGATGTCACAGAGGGGAGGAAAAATCCTGCTTCCTCCTCCCCTCTGTGACAGCCCCATTAGATTTCGTAGTGTATTAATATACACTGCGAAATCTAAATTAAATAAAGGCAAGTGTATGAAAAATAAAAAAGAATGAATAATTTACCTCTCCGACGCCTTTTCCCGTGTTCGGTGTCCGGTGCCAGGAGATCTGTCTTCTGCCAGGACCTGTGGTGATGTCAGAGGGGCGTTCCAGGTGCTGATTGGGCGGCATTCCCGGCGCTGATTGGGCGCTCGAGGTCATGTGATACATATCACATGACCACGAGCAGCCAATCAGCGCCGGGAACGCCCCTCTGACGTCACCACAGGTCCTGGCAGAAGACACCTCGCTTGGCACCGGACACCAAGCACCGGGAAAAGGCGTCGGAGAGGTAAAGTATTCACCCTTTTTTATTTTTCATACACTTGCCTTTATTTGATTTAGATTTCGCAGTGTATAGTAATACACTGCGAAATCTAATGGGCGGTCACAGCTGTCACAGAGGGGAGGAGGAAGCAGGATTCTTCCTCCCCTCTGTGATGTCACAGGAAAAAAACACAGGAGCAGCTGCGTAAAGAATTGACTCCCATAAACGCACTGCGTATTTTTGCGTAATGTCTGCACTGCAAAGTGAATTTCATAAAAGCGCGCGTAAAAAAGCACGGCGAAATACGCAATGTGTGAACGCAGCCTAAGGGTTTGTTTTTTGTGCCCTGACCCAATGTTTTTATTATTACCATTCTTCGGTAGATACAATATTTTGGTCACTTTTTATTAACATGTTTTGTGCTTTTGCTGCGGCCCACATACTATAATTCGGTCTTTTTGATTTTTTTCTTGCTATGCTATTTACTGATGAAATTAATTTATTTTGTATTTTGATAGATCTGACTTATGGTTGTACCAGTGGTGTAACTTGAAGCTCATGGGCCCTGATGTAAAAGCTCCAATGGGCCCCCAATTAGTGCAAATCTTTAATAGCAATAGTCTTTTTCTATAGGCCAAAAGGGCCTAGGCTCCAAGGCCCAGGTGCGATTGCAGCCCCTTTACCTATTGTAGTTACGCCTCTGGTTGTAGCGATTCTAAATATCTGTATTTTTTGTTCGTTTCATAATTTTTTTATGGGGGACAGGATGAATTTGAACTTTTATATACATATTTTTTCTTTTAAATATAATTTTTTTAATTGTATTTGTTAGTTCCCTTAGGGGACATGAACCTGTGATCATCCGATCGCTATTGCATATGCAGCCATGCTACAATTTTACTGTATATTGCAAAAATCACAGTCTCCTATGAACCCAAGCAACAGGAGTACTGTAATGACAGGCACAGGGGTCTTCAGTAGACCTCCTAGCTGTTACAGTAACCCTTTGGAGTCCTGCAGTCATTGGGCAGATGGAAGACAAAGTGCGGAAACATCAGGATAAGCTAAGTTATACCCTGATCTATCTCTGTGGGGCAACTTTAGCCCTGCCTGTGGGGGACCCCTGCGGTGTTGATACTTGGTTACCTCAGGGTTGAATTTGAATATCCCTAAGGGGACATGGTGTTATGAGTGTGGTGTGAGATATCAGGTGAAGGTGGAATAGTGCTGTTTTTATGTGTATTTGTACCTAGCAATTGTTAGGTTTATTGCTAATATATTTATATTAGTATAGGAACTGTGGAATTGAATAACAGGCATTATATGACACGTGACACCTCCACATTTCTAGACGAGAAGGGTTTATCTCACTGAACAACCGGTTTACTCGTGTACTCTAAGTGGTGTTTTTAAGCCACTAAGTCAAAGGGATAGACCCTTTCACTCTGGGGATAGCCTTTTTGTAACATCCACCAGCACATGTGTAGGACACCAGACATTACTGGAAGGGTGTATAGTGTATCAACAGGCCCTCACCTTTAGATATCACCTAGGGGTTAGTAGGGCCAGCCGACGAGGAACGGGGACACCATCCAGGTTTTTTTAATTTGTATAAAACGCCGTTGTCAGGTAGGGTGAGGTAGGGAGAGGATAGGGCCTGACAGCCCCTCCCCCCCTTGAGTAAGTCAGTTGCACATCTTGGTTGGAACTATATGATTCCCCTTTTTTAAAAAAACGTATCAATAAATGTTATATTTTAGTAGTATTTCCTTTGATATATATATATATAAGTAAAATTAGGATTACTTCATCTACTTTCGGTGAGCTAACTGAATGTAATTTTCAACTTGCTGTGCAGACGTCAACATGTTTCACTGCTGCGTTAGTGGTGCAGAAAGCACATCCAGAAGATAATGAGTGTCAATTAGTGCTCTGTTATTCTGCTGCACTTTCTGCTCCAATAATATCCAATTACTTACCCCCCATTTCCAATCCCATGTTGAGCCCCAGTGATGTCTTCCTTCAGGGTACCGGCAGGACCTATAGGTAGCACAAGTACTTACAGGACCTGACACCATGTGACTCTCAGCCTTAGAGTCACATGGTACCAGGTCCTGTTAGTATTCATACAATCACAGGTCCTGCCAGTGCCTGGAAGGAAGACATCACTGGGGCTCACCATGGGATTGCTGTGGAGGGTAAGAAACTGTGTGTGTGTCTTTGTGTGTCTGTCTGTCTGTATGGAGGATTGAGAGACAGAAAAAGCACAATGGGTCTTATCTCCAAAGATGAAAGAGCACTTATGATTATATCTGCTTACCTGGGCTAACCTCCCACAACTAGTATATACACCTGTACAGCTGCCCCTGGATCAGCACTGCCACATACAAAGTGGCGTACAAACAAGAATCCATAGGATGGTGCTTCTACAATCTGCACTGCTGTTAAAGAACCACACGGGGTCTAGATGCAATGACGTTTTATTCTGACGCGTTTCGGTGCTGTGCTAGCTCCTTCATCAGGGTTACCCCGATGAAGGAGCTGCGACAGCACCAAAACTTATCGGCATAAAAAGTCATTGCATCTAGACTCTGTGTGGTCCATTTTCTTTAACAGCAGCACAGATCGTGGAAGCACCATCCTTTGGATTCCTGTCTGTGTCCCCCGAAAATGCAGTAAAAAAGCAGCACAAACAGATGATGCATTTGTGATGCTTTTTTGCAAAAAGAGGATCCGTTTTGGTACAGAAACTGCACCAAAAATGGATCAACAAAAAACAAAGCACAAACACTGCCTGAATTCAGCCATTCACTATGTGTCTGATGTATTCTTTCAGTGTTTCTATTAGCCATTTTCTGTGCTGTTTTAGCTACTTCGTGCATGGACCTGTATTAGAATATAACTAAGAATATTCAAAGAATTTGTTGGGGACTAACCTACTGATGACCTATCTGTAATATAGGTCTTTAATTTGAGATTTGTGGGGTCTGACACCAGGTACCTGACTGATCAGCTGATTTCTGCTCCAGATCTGTGGTTAGTTCTTGAAGATGTTTGGAGCAACTTCCATGTTGAGTTCCTGTGTGCAACTGTACCAAGAAAAATTGACACTATTTTGAAGGTAAAGGGCGGTCATACCAAACATTGAATTGACAGAGCAATATTTTACATTTTTCCATCAGTGTGCCTTCAATGTGTCATCTGTGAGTCTGTATATCATGCTGGAGTGAGTGCTTTTGGCTTACTCACTGGAGGGATGTGTATTACTGCCTTACATTCTGGACTACTGCATACCCGATGATGAGTCGTCCATGTTCACTGACCCAAGCTCTGGAACTGTCTACAAAATATTGAGCAGAGGGGTTAATGAGGGGTACATCAGTGATATGTGCCAAAACCTTTGTTGATGGTCATGTCCATATGTCAAATCAAACTGAGCTTCTTTATCTGCTAGTTCGAAAAATAGAGGCAGGTCTTGGCTCATTGTCCCTCCCTCTTCCCCAACCTGATATTTTTTTCCCTTTTCTAAATCCACTGATAGTAATGTAAGGGTTCAGAGAACCCAAGTGTTTAATATGTCATTGTTGCTGTTCTGGCATGAGTCTACAGAGGCTGGGTGGTCTACGAGGATGATGTTCCCTACTATCCACCTCCACAAAGTGTCCACAGCTGATAGAATGACTACGCACATAGATCTTAGAGATAAGTTGTTTTACTACAGCAGGAACGAGGAAATCCAACATGAATTAGTTGTTTCACAGTCTCACTTGGGTAGGCTACAGCAAATGCAGCTTAGTGTTGAATACTGATGTGCAATTAGGGTTCTGGAGCGTTAAGAGCATGAAATGTTTTAGATGTAATACAGAGTCTTTTGAAGCTTAGAGTGGAAGGTTAGGTATAATAAGAAGATTGTTCAGACCTGGAATCCTGGGGGCAGTACCACAGCTAGTCAAGACAAGTGCAGAAGTACTTGAAAACAAATGTAGAAAGTTGCCCAGTATGCCACGGGGATCGGATGGCAGGTACGTGGACAATGTCGTGCAAGCCACTAATGTTGCGGTTGGGTAAAACCAAAGTTTTGGGAACAATACACATGTAATTTATTTTAAAACTGACAGGTCAAAAATCCACATGTAATTGCTATCATTTTCTAATTCCTCCCTCTAAACCCTCTCTATTTATGTATTTATTTTATTTATATTCCCCTCCTATCTTCTGTAAACTTCAAATTAAGAGAATTGTGGCACCCTAGAGTCCAAGTGCCACAGTGTCATTATCGCCCCTGGGTGGTAGTGTCACACTTGAGAGTAACAGAGGGTATCCACACCAGACAGAAACTGCACACAACACCTGTCTGCCTCCAGGCTTGAAAGGGGAGATCTAAACCCGGGTTCAGGGTGAGATCCTCAATAAATTCTGGTCTGGGGAGGAGTTAGTTCAGTTCCTGGGAAGACTGTGAAATGGACCTGTGGATTAGAGCCGTGCTAAGTCATTCCAGGTACAGCAGAGTTCAGTTCCTAGGAGGATGGAAAAAGACATCCTGTGGACTGGAGTAGTGCTAAGTTCGTCCCAGGATAGCTAAGCTTAGAGTGAGGGACCCAAGTCAGGGGTCTGAGGAGGGATAGGAGAGCCTGGGGAGCAGAGCAGTGTCTTGCTCACCCCAGAGGAGAAGTGCCACAGAAATGGACACCGGAGTCCGAGGCTGTGCAGGGCCAAAAAACGCGACAGCCAATACCAGAAGGTGGGGAATTCCAAGTTGACCCAGTCACACTGTGCTCGGAGGCAACGCTGCATAAAGAGCCCTGGAACAGCCGCCTGAGACATGGGGCTAGAAAAGGACTCAAGTTGCCTGCCATACCGGCATGAAGCAGGAGGGAGGGAGGGCCAGCAGCTCAGCTTAAGCATAAGCAGGGACCCGCTAACAAGGCACAGCAATGAGGCCTCAGAACCTGTTGGGTGAGAAAAACTCTGAGTTGCTCTCAGGTGCACGGACTCAGCACAACAACGTCTATCGGTATTCCAGTTGCACCAGTAAAAGGACTGAGGAACCAACAAACTATGAGTCTGTCTGTTGCTTTGCACCCGCCATCCTGCACCCTACACCCTTACCACATCCACTGCCATGGGGATCTGCTCTAAACTAGTGGAAACTAATAATGGAAACTATTTCCCTTTAAGAGGACATACACCCTGCACACAGAACACAAATATCTGTGGTGCCCCACTGGTCAGGCGTCGCAATTGGGGTACTGCACCCATAGAAGAGTGTGCAGTTATCCCTGTCACAGTGGTAATGCAAGGTTTGTAGGAGGATCCCATCCCGGCACTCCCACACTCGAGTCTAGGCAAATGGTTGGAGTCCAGTCCCTGGGGGGAGAGTTAGGGGAGGAGGGAGATAGAAAACGGGGAGTTTTAGCTTGCCCTGAGGAGAAGAAGAAGAAAAGGGAGCCCCGAGAGAGGAAAGGGTCTCCGAGAGAGGGGGCCTGAGAGAAGGAAAGGCAGCCCAGGGAGAGAAAGAGGGAACCCCCATACCGGAGCACCCATACTCCGGGGGAACCCTGGTCCACCACGGGAGCTGGCTGCCAGGATGCGGTGCAGGGAGTCTATCCCCTGAGCCACCAATATTGTCTGTCATGGGTCAGTCTGCTGGCCCCGACACCCTGCCCACTCAGCACCGCCACACCAGGATCGCCCACTAAAGGTCGAGCCCCTCTTCTTAAGAGCTGGGAAGCATGGAAACTCAACAGCACCACAAGGGGCCTGGTAGTAAGGGGGTAGTGCAAGGACAGGAATCAGCAGCAGAACTGGGATAGTCAAGAGAAGGCATCGTACGGGAGTCTCCCAGAGATCTTGCAGCCCGCTGTGACTACCCGGCTGGCTACCTCACGAAGTAGACTGTTTTTCACTGTGAACTCCATTGTCATCAGAATTGTTCCAGTAAAGTACCCGCGTAAAGTGACAGAGTCTCCATGTGTTTGTCCTATTACTGCATTCCCGATAATTTACTTCAACAGACTGCATCCTCATCATCGGTGCACTACTGTCCCGGAGGCCCAGCTCCACCTGCAGGAAGCTGTTCCATCTAGGCTGCCACACCATCGCCTCTTTGTTCTGCGCTGGTGTCTAGTCACCAGAATCTGCAGGTGGAGTCACAACAAACTTTATTTCAATTCCCATTTATATTCCCCTTTTTTAAAAGCATAGCCCCCTGGGCACGTGTCTGGGCAAGTCACCAGTGATATCCCAACCTCAGCAAGGGCCCAGATACCCTGAGGTGGCACATATGCATATGCATGGAAAACTGAGAATTTTATTCATTGGGCATTTAAAATATGTCTGATTCCTGAACAGCTATGATTTAATAAGGGATACTGACACCTTCAATGAGTCAAAATATCAGCTGTTAAAAGGACAAAGTCTACCAATAAATTGCACATCAAAGACTCCTCTGTCAATTCCAAAAAGCTATTGGAGAGTATACTGTATTAGCATGCCCATCCAGTATGCTGCTTACCTATGTGTCCCTCAAGGACCATAATGCAAAAATATGGGAACGCACAGAATCTTATTAACTGGGCATAAAAATAATAGCCTATTACTGAATAGCTACGGTTGCATATGGGATATTGACAGCATCTATGGTGCTCTGCTCACGCAGGTAGCCACAGACTTCTGTAATGCACAGTTGGGTTTCCACAGCAGGTACCTACTACATGCAACATCTTCCACCCCGACACAGTAGGGGGAGCTCCACTTTCTGACCTTAGGCAAGATCCCCTATAAATACTGCTGCTGGGGGAGGAGCTAGTTAGAGTGTGCAGACGCTAGGAGGGCTGCGAAGATGTCCTGGTGGTCAGTGCCGCGGTTAGGCCCGAGCCAGTGACCCGGAGTGGCCCTTCTGATGTCCGCAAGTCTAAGTGGGGACAAAAGGCAAGGAGCAGACAGCCTAAAAAAAATGAGGAACTAGTGGAAGTTCGCCCAAAGACGTACCAGACATTGGGGATCCGCACCAGTAGGATACCCCAGGACTACAGAGAACCCTGTCACACCGTGGAGGCTTCAGCCACCCGGTCCCCCTGTGGGTCAAAGAGAGGGACCCAGACACCACAGTGTTCCACCGCAGTGATCAGAGAGGGTAACCCGTGGACCGCACAGGAGGAGAGGACAGATATCAGAGTCATGAAGAGAGAGGAGGCCAGTCAGGCTGCATGCAGGCTGGGCTTCAGTTACCAAAGAAAATCAGAGGAGGCCTTATACCCACTTGCGGTGAGGACCCACTGTGCAACCTGGTCACCTGTCAGTGCCCTGGGCATCTTTACCTGCGTACCCACCAGTAAAAAGGTAAAAGAGACTTTTGCAGTGTGTCATTCCTCCCCGTTCCTAGTGCCCCTCATAGACTGCTCCAACACTCCCCCTACCATCCACAGCTCCACTACAAGCTACCCCTTCACACTACGTTGCCCCGGAGGTTCAGCCCTACCTGTAGAGGACTTTGCCAAATAGCTGCATTACCATCTACCTCCTGCGAACTGTGGTGGCACTGGTGGCTCATCACCAGAAACTACAGGTGGTATCACGACAACTTGTAAATATAATCCCCTGTAAATATTACCCTTTTCAAAGAAGTCCACCAGGACACAGGATCACCACTCCCCATGACACAGGAGCGTTAACCCCTTGGAGCCTGATACCCGAGTACCCCAATGCCTGGGGCTCGACATATCTTTTCTGACGTCACGAACAGGATCCCGTGCCCGCTATTACCAGGTACTGTGTGCCGTATTTATGACTGTATTGAGTGACTGTTTAAACTATGCAGCCATTACTGCGTCGAAGAGTGGGAAGAAAGGGGACGTGTAGGGAGCCTTGCCAACTCTGCCACACTACCATCGACCTCTGGAGGACTGTGGCGGCGCTGGTGACCCATCACCAGGTACTACAGTAAGTGTCACATGACAAACTCTAATCCCCTGTACATACACCCCTTATTGAAGTGTCACCCAGGCCACAAGATCAGGTGCTGCCACCCGTGACATACCCCGTGAAAACACCCACCGAGCCTGATACCCGAGTACCCCAGGGCCTAGGGCTCGACATGTCTTTCTGGCATCACAAACAGGATCCCGTGCCTGGTATTACCGGGTACTGTGTGCCGTGATTTCAACTGTATTGAGTGACTGTTAAAACTATGCCGCCACTACTGAGCCAAAGAGCGGGAAGAAAGAGGACATGTCGGCCTGTAGAGCGCGAAACTGAAGCCCGCCCTTCGCTCAGCCGAGCATTCCCGAGCTCCGCAGCCTAGTCCGGAAACTCCCGAACTGTTTACACTTTTAAGAACTGGCTGTGATTTACTAGGGGGGCCTCCAACATGTCGGCCTCCTCCAGCGACGATGAAGATCGCTGACCCTAGGAATTACCCGGAAGCCATGATGGCTGGCTCCAGTAGCACTGCCAGCGCCACCAGCACACCGGGTGCACTTGCGCCAATAATGCCAATGTTACTCCCATACATCCCGGGGGCCAAGTGGTTGCCCCAGTATGACGGATGCCCTGATACGTTCGATGATTTCAAGCGAAAAATCAATAGCGTCCTGGATATGTATGCGATGACCGGCCAACAACGCACTGCTGTAGTACTCGGACAGTTAACTGACGCAGCAGAGAAAGAAAGTGCGTCCTGGTCTGCCGCTGAACGCAGATCAGCCGCCGCCATATTTAACAAACTGAGAGCTATCTTCGAGGAGTGCAACGAGGCTGATATACGAATGCGCTTTCATCACTGCTACCAGAGGCCGGGGACAATATAAGAGCTGATGCCTGGCGTCTGGAAGAAGCACTGCGCGCCCTTAAACATGTCAGCCCCGCTAGTGTACCCGACGAAAACAAGCTCCTGATTGAACAATTCACCCAGGGACTGCTATCCCCCGAGGACAGTAAGACTGTACGTTGGTGGTCATTAAGCAATGCTGAAGCTGACTTTAATATCATGAAGGAGATGGCCATTAAAGGGTTAAGGCCGGTAGAGACCCATGAAGCTGCTATTAAAAGGTGGTGCAGTGGTGAGCTGCAGGCTACCTCAAAACCTTTACCCGTGTCTACAGCCACGCACAATGTTCAATCTGCTCAGCCTAACAAGTATAATTCCCTGCGAGCTGAGATGTGTGCTGAGATGCGCCAAATGAACAAAAACATCACTAAGCTAATGGACGCTTTGCAGTTGCAGCAAAGCAATCAGCCAGCGCCAAGACCCCAGCCCCGACCTCAGCCGCTGATCCAATTTGCCGACAGTCCAGAGGATGTACCCTGGATGCGAGGGAAGCAAGCCACAGCGTACCGGGGAAGAACCACCGACCGCTACAGCTCCACATACATACACACACATGCGTACATACACATATGCAAGCACGCAAATGAATGAATTTTCAGACAAACACGCACATACAGAGAAACGTGCATACACACACGCAGATACACACATACGCACACATACAGGCATGCACATACATGCCCACACACATACACAAGCGCATACACACAAAGACACATGCAGATACATGCATACACATGCACACACAAACACACATATACACACATCCATACACACACAAACACACACAAACACACATACACACATGATTGCACATACACACACATACATACAGTACAGACCAAAAGTTTGGACACACCTCATTCAAAGAGATTTCTTTATTTTCACGACTATGAAAATTGTAGATTCACACTGCAGGTATCAAAACTTTGAATTAACACATGTGGAATTATATACTTGACAAAAAAGTGTGAAACAACTTAAAATATGTCTTAAATTCTAGCTTCTTCAAAGTAGCCACCTTTTGCTTTGATTTCTGCTTTGCACACTCTTGGCATTCTCTGGATGAGCTTCAAGAGGTAGTCACCGGAAATGGTCTTCCATCAGTCTTGAAGGAGTTCCCAGAGATGCTTAGCAATTGTTGGCCCTTTTAACTTCACTCTGCGGGCCAGCTCACCCCAAACAATCTCAATTGGGTTAAGGTCTGGTGACTGTGGAGGCCAGGTCATCTGGGGTAGCACCCCATCACTCTCCCCCTTGGTCAAATAGCCCTTACACAGCCTGGAGGTGTGTTTGAGGTCACTGTCCTGTTGAAAAATAAATGATGGTCCAACTAAACGCAAACCGGATGGAATAGCATGCCGCTGCAAGATGCTGTGGTAGCCATGCTGGTTCAGTATGCCTTCAATTTTGAATAAATCCCCAACAGTGTCACCAGCAAAGCACCCCCACACCATCACACCTCCTCCTCCATGCTTCACGGCGGGAACCAGGCATGTAGAATCCATCCGTTCACCTTTTCTGCATCGCACAATGACACGGTGGTTGGAACAAAGATTTCAAATTTGGACTCGTCAGACCAAAGCACAAGTTCCACTGGTCTAATGTCCATTCCGTGTGTTCTTTAGCCCAAACAAGTCTCTTCTGCTTGTTGCCTGTCCTTAGCAGTGGTTTCCGAGCAGCTATTTTACCATGAAGGCCTGCTGCACAAAGTCTCCTCCTGACAGTAGTGATGAGCGAGCATGCTCGGCGCTACTCGTTACTTGCACGAGTATCGGGATGTTCGGCGAGCACCGAGTACCGCAAGATGCTCGGACTCTTCCTAATAATTATCGCTCTGACACAAATACTCAGCTCCCTTCAGTGCACACAGTGAGCTGGCACCGCACAGAGACCAGATTGATTGTTAGGGTCCCTCTACAAGGTGTTTTATGCTGCGACAATTTGAAAAATAGCTGGAAGTCTGTGGGTGGAGCCTGTCACTAATTGACTTACATTGGGCTCGGTGCTCAGTCGAGCACCCGAGCATCTCGGGATGCTTGACCGGTGCATCGAGCACCCGAGCATTTTAGTGCTCGCTCATCACTACTTAACAGTTGTTGTAGAGATGTGTCTGCTGCTAGAACTCTGTGTGACATTGACATGCTCTCTAATTTGAGCTGCTGTTAACCTGCGATTTCTGAGGCTGGTGACTCGGATGAACTTATCCTCCGCAGCAGAGGTGACTCTTGTTCTTCCTTTCCTGGGGTGGTCCTCATGTGAGCCAGTTTCTTTGTAGCGCTTGATGGTTTTTGCAACTGCAGTTGGGACACTTTCAAAGTTTTCCCAATTTTTCGGACTGACTGACCTTCATTTCTTAAAGTAATGATGGCCACTCATTTTTCTTTACTTAGCTGCTTTTTTTCTTGCCATAATACAAATTCTAACAGTCTATTCAGTAGGACTATCAGCTGTGTATCCACCAGACTTCTGCACAACACAACTGATGGTCCCAACCCCATTTATAAGGCAAGAAATCCCAAATTATTAACCTGACAGGCACACCTGTGAACGTGAAAATCATTTCCAGTGACAACCCTTGAAGCTCATCAAGACAATGCGCAAGTAGTGTGCAAAGCTTAATCAAATCAAAAGTATCGACTTTGAAGAACCTATGAATATAATCATATTATTCAGTTGTTCCACACATTTTTTTAAGTATTTTAATTCCACATGTGTTAATTCATAGTTTTGATGCCTTCAGTGTGAATCTACAATTTTCATAGTCATGAAAATAGAGAAAACCTTGAATGAGAGTGTGTCCAAACTTTTGGCCTGTACCTGTACATACATGCATATATACACACACGTACACACACATGCACATTCACACACACCCACATACATGCGCATACATTCACATACATACAGGCACATACACACATACTCGCGCACATTCACACATGCACAAACATAAGACACATACTTACACGACACACACATGCATACATGTGCATACACATGTAGTGAGGTACAATTCAGACTGTATCATAGAAATGGATATAGAAATGAACTGTGCACAGTCCACTACTGCCCCTTGTGGACAAGTGCTGAAACAAACACAGGGAAGTGGGAAATTCCCTTTTCAGCAAAGTGTTTACTCAGGAAGAGAGAGCAGCAGGAAGTCATGCGATCCAGAGCTGAGCCAGGGGAACCTGCGTGTGGATGTCTGTTGTAAAGTGGACTACTTGTGCTACACCTTGCCGGAAAAATCACCCTGCAGAAGCCCCCGTGACTGATCCTGGCCACTAGACTTTGGTGCTTGTGACTTGGCCCTCTGCAATACCTTGCCCGCCAGCTACACCAAGCGGATTGCATGTGCAGGGCCGTGACCGACATAAGGGAGCCATTTGTACTGCCGTGATCTCCCTCCTGCTGCTCGGGGTGCCCCGAGACTGAGAGAGCTTCTGTGCTGCTGTGGGCCCCCTTCTGCTGCTCGGTGTGCCCTGAGACTGGGAGGACTAACAAAGAAAGATTCCGTTACCTGCGGAAGGAGACCAAAGAAGAAGACGTAGGGATTTCCCCTTCAGCGATGCACCGGGACCCGTCCTCGTGAGATCCCCAGGCCTGCGACGTTGGGAGCGACATCTTCTCTGTGATAGACTGGTACGTGTTTAGGGAAAGTTAGGAAAGATACCTTCATTGTTGTGTTTTTTTTATCTTGCTGCGTACCCGGAAGAAGTGAAGATCCAGAGGACTCTAATATATACAAGTACGCATATAGTTCGGTTGACTGTGATATAAACATGTTTGACAGTAAAGAAACGTTATTACCGGTTAAACCTGATATTGGGATTCTGTTGAGAAAGATCATACACACACCCGCAGGCCTTACCACCGTCTCCTAACTGGCGTAGTCGGCAGGATGTGTGATCAACAGAATCTCCTCCCGGTAGTAGCTTATAACCAGACTTATACTACGGCCTGCAGGTCCATATCCGGTGCCAGCACTCCGAACAGTGACACGGAAGAATTGAAGCAGATAGTAGCAGAGTTGCAGAAACAGATACTACAGCTACAGCTCATGCTAGACCAACAGGCGGACAGGCAAGCGAGACAGCAACCCAGCCGGCCTATGGGAAGGTGCTGGACATGCGGCGACCCCCGCCATAGGGCAAACCGTTGTCCGCATCCTCCACCCGTGGTCCGATATACCAGAACCAGCAAGTCATGCCCCACAACAGCAGCCACCTTTAGACTAGACGCCCCAGCCAAAGCGGCTCGCTCGGCAGGGGAGATCAGGGAAAAGGGTGTGAAGAGACAGAGCCAGACCGGTAAGCAAGTACTGGCCACTCGGGTCCAGGGGACGGTGAAGTGGTTTAATGTCCGCGATGGGTATGGCTTCATCAACAGGAATGACACAAAGGATGACGTGTTTGTACATCAGACTGCCATAAAGCGTAACAATCCTCGTAAGTGCCTCCGCAGCGTTGGTGATGGAGAGATGGTACAGTTTGATGTTGTGAAGGGAGAGAGGGGTACAGAGGCCGCCGACGTCACCGGTCCTGGGGGTGTTCCCGTTAAAGGAAGCAGATTTGCCCCCAACCGGCGACGCTACCGCCGGCGATCCTACTCTCCCCGGGTAGAAAACGGGACTGAGTTTATTGGAGATATTGTGAGCCCTGAACAAGGGAGCGAAGGTGAACGGGGGGATGACGGTTTCCCCCAACAGAGGTCCCTACCCGCCGGAGATCAATCCCTGTGATATCCACAGCCATCACTACCTTGGAGCCGATGGTTGTTGACAAGGACTGTCAACCTTTAAGTGGGGGGGGTATGTAGTGAGGTGAGCAATTCAGACTGTATCATAGAAATGGATATGGAAATGAACTGTGCACAGTCCGCTACTGCCCCTTGTGGACAAGTGCTGAAACAAACACAAGGAAGTGGGAAATTCCCTTTTCAGCAAATGTGTTTACTCAGGAAGAGAGAGCAGCAGGAAGTCAGTGCAGATCCAGAGCTGAGCCAGGGGAGACCTGCGTGTGGATGTCTGTTGAAAGTGGACTACTTTGCTACACCTTGCCGGAAAAATCACCCCGCAGAAGCCCCCGTGACTGATCCTAGGCCACTGGACTTTGGTGCTGTGACTCTGGCCGCTCTGCAAAACCTTGCCCGCCGAGCACCCGGATTGCATGTGCAGGGGCCGTGACCGACATAAGGGAGCCATTTGTACTGCCGTGATCTCCCTCCTGCTGCTCGGGGTGCCCCGAGACTGAGAGAGACTTCTGTGCTGCTGTGGGCCCCCTTCTGCTGCTCGGTGTGCCCTGAGACTGGGAGAGACTAACAAAGAAAGATTCCGTTACCTGCGGAAGGAGACCAAAGAAGAAGACTGAGGAGTTTCCCCCTTCAGCGCTGCACCGGGACCCGTCCTCGTGAGATCCCCAGGCCTGCGACGTGGGAGCGACATCTTCTTCTGTGATAGACTGGTACATGATTTTAGGGAAAGTTAGGGAAAGATACCTTCATTGTTGTGTTTTTTCTTCTTGCTGCGTACCCGGAAGAAGTGAAGATCCAGAGACTCTAATATATACAAGTACGCATATAGTTCGGTTGACTGTGATATAAACATGTTTGACAGTAAAGAAACGTTATTACCGGTTAAACCTGAGTATGGGGATTCTGTTGAGAAAGATCATACACACACACCCGCGGCCTTACCACCGGTCGCTACACACACATACATACACATGCGCATACATAGATGCACACACACATACATCCATACACACATGCATATATATATACATGCATACATGCACACATACGCATATACATGCTTGCACACATGCACACACATGCATGCACATACACATGCGGTCACCATCTTTGGACACTCAGGTATATAAATATAGCAGCCGTGTTACACATCACACTTCCCCTTTGCAAGATTACAGGATTACATCGCAGGGGAAATTGGTGGGAGCTAATAAAATGGATAACGAGGTGTCTCTGTCTATTTTGTATGTAATAAAACATTTCTGTGTGTGTGTTTTTCTTTCCTCATTACTGAAAGTATTGCTAATGTCTGCAATTCTCTGGGTGGGGGCCCAGAACGCTTGGCCTGACTATGCTGAGATTTCCAGCCCCCAGCTGTATGGGTTATCTTGACTGGCAACAGAAAATATGGCAAAGCCCACGCCAATTATTTTATAAATATAGGGCTTCCCTGTCTTTTTCATTGCCAGCGAAGGTAACACCAGGCAGTGCAGGCTGGCAGCCAGTAGCTGCTTGGTTTACCTGGCTAGAGAAAATATAGCAAAACTGTACACATTTTTTTTGCCAGGAAATTAAAGGGAACCTGTCACCCCCTTTGGGTATTTTAATCTGTGCCCACCAGCTTACACATCATGTAAATGGAGTTTTAGTAACCCCTGTATGTGCCCAGACTAACCCCTCATACCAGTGAAAAAACTTTTATTGTGTCCAGCGGTGGCCTCCAATTCAAGCTGCTATATGGTCATGGTGACTAAACCCCTTGCCACCCCTCCGGGCTGCTAATCCCGCCCAGCATGTTTTAAACTTCTCGGTCCTCCTCTGGCCGGTGCATGAGTGACAGCTGCACTCGCGCCGGCATAGTGGAGCGGGTGTCTGCCCTCCAGAGAACATAGTGCAGATCTCTTGCGATATTTCACAAATCTCGTGAGACCTCGGCACTGACAGCGGCACCCGCGTCTACGCAGTCCGTGCATAGTGCCGAGGTCTCGCGAGATTGGTGAAGGCTCAAGAGACATCTGCACAATGTTCTATGGAGGGCAGACACCTGCTCCACTGCAATGAGCGAGTGCGCCTGTCACTCAAGCGCTGGCCAGAGGAGGGCCGAGAAGTTTAAAACATGCTGGGCGGGATTATTAGCCCAGAGGGACGGCGAGGGGTTTAGTCACCATGACCATATAGCAGCCTCCATGACTCAATAGAAGGCCACTGCTGGACACAATAAAAGTTGTTTTCACAGGTATGAGGGGTCAGTCTGGGCACATACAGAGGTTACTAGAACTCAATTTGCATTATGTGTAAGCTGGTGGGCATAGTTTAAAATGCTCAAAGGAGGTGACAGGTTCCCTTTAAATAGATTGCCAGACTGACACTTTATTACTAACCAACCCAGAAACAGGTTTTTAACTAAAAATACATTTATTTACAAACATTGGGAGAGAGCATGGTGGGGAGAGGGGAAAGAGTCACAGGGGGGACAGCCGCCGTCCCTAACGCCACAGAGCTGCCTTCATCATTATATCACTGCCCTCCCAATGCGATAGCATCGGGACCACATCTACTACTCTTATATTCTGTAATCCCCGGCTGTAATTTCTATATACTCTTATATTCTGTGATCCCCGGCTATAATGTCTGTATAATTTTATATTCTGTGATCCCCGGCTGTAATTTCTATATATTCTTATATTCTGTGATCCCTGGATTTAGTGTCAGTATACTCTCTAACTTCCTCCCTGTCCAGGAGCTGTGATATATCTGACCTGTTCCTGCATGGTTGGACAGATACATTACACAGGGGTACAATTATAAGAATATCTTGGGACAAGAACACTTTTATAATACATCCAATTATGAAATATATTTTTATTCTAAGATCTATTAATTAAGATGTTTGATTATTCGTAGCACAACCCCTTTAAATAAATTTGCTGATCTCTAAGATTTGCATGCACTCCCTGACAGAAGTTATGTCGCTTAACCATGTTATGTAAATAAAAGATTATAACCTGAAGTTAAATTCATCCATTGTTTGTATAAATTACTCTTTTGAAAGCTGAAACCCTCCAAAATGTGGTTTAGGTTAAGAAAATAGATTGGCATCAATGCTGAAATATTGATCATTTAATGAACACAGAATGGTCAGATTTTGGGAAGACAAAAGTTTTGTCGCCCACAGAAAGTAATGTGATTTTCAAACAAAAAAATTAACTTAAAATACAAATATATGTTGCATAACATTGGTGAATGAAGTTGTGGTGCTATT
>JARQOC010000003.1:73548956-73694336 GCA_033576535.1 Allobates femoralis | reverse complement strand
AAGTGCTTGCTGAGCACCTGGAGTGTACCCTGGACAGTGCCTGCCATAACATCAGTAAAGGTACGGAAACGACTCATAGCGTGTGTGTCAGTCATTTCAGCCCTGATCCTGTCCAGCCCAGAGACTGATTGAGCCACCCACCTGTGCAAATCCCTACCACCGCATCACTGCCCCGGGGACCCCCCACTCCTCCTACAGGGAGTGTTGTCATCTGGCTGCCCGTCCATCATCCCCAGAGGTCTGCAGCAGCTCCGGTGCCTTCACCAGACACCATAGGTGGCATCACCAGACTTTACTATTTTTCTTTTATTTTTGCTCACCGTGCCAGGGGCACGGGCACGGGCAGACCACCAGTGACATCCTCCTTATAGCAACAGCCCGGGTACCGAGTCCCTACGGCCTTGGGGTGGGTCAGTTACACCACAAGAGCTCTGCGCCCAATCATTGCCGGCTTCACTATCCCCACCTGCAGACACATAATCAACAGGCAGTGAGAATTGTGGCTACTGCTCACTTCCTGTCAATTATATGTCCATAACAACTTCACGTGAACCCTGGAAATGTGACTGCCAACATCGTTAAAACAGCACTGGCATGGGAGGTGAGTAAAAGCGTTTTTATTTTAATGGTGGCAAAATGGGGGTTGTGAAGGGGATGTCCTAGTAGTGGACAATCCCTATAAACCCGCTTTTGCTGCATTGCTTTGTGTAATGTCACTGGGTGCAGCAGTCAAGGGCAAGGTACTTGTCCTCTACGCCCCCCCACACTACATGAAATTTGGGTCCGGGCTGGGTGAGAACACCTTTGTTGTGGTTAGTATCTGGGTGATACACCTCCACAGACTGCATGTCGATATTGGATATGGCAAGCCAAGATGACATGATTTGCAACAAATTAAGAGAAACAAATTCCAAAAATGTATCTTTTACTGAATTTGATAAAAAAATATATACATCAGATAATAGGCACCTTACTTCACCAACTTCTCAGTTGCTGTGGGCAAGTATGGGTCTCGTTTCCTTGTCATTTCAAACTCTTGTATCCCACAACAATCCAGTTAACACTTTTGTGAAACCTTGTGTTTCCCTGTGAGGCCCGTACAGGTCACGGGGCAATGTTATGGACATTCTAAGCTGCTTTCAGTTCCCAACTGTCATTTGAGACCTTCCCTGGAGAAGTCACACTGGTACAACTTCTCAATGCTACTGACAAAGTTCATTTTCAGAGACTCACAGACCACTGGTTGTAATGCCCCCTCAACTCTCCATAGGGGAACTTGTGTCCCAATATGGCGACAATAACTTACTTCCAGTATTCATGATTGAGATTCTCTTCACAGTAGTCAACAGTTCACTAGCGATCATAGTCTTCCTCTTTTACATGGACCTTCTTCCTCACCTGGGCTTCTCTCCATTATACATGAGCGATGTTTGATCGAACATATTTGCCAATTTCAAATTCAACCTGTTTTGAGCTATGTTCGAGTCATTCGACGAATGCGAACGATTTGCTAAAAATTCGGTAATTTGAAGTTATATTCGATAATGTTTCGTTGACCAAAAGCGTTACTGACTTTTCACAGTAATGCATTTTGTTCAATGTTATTATGAGTCTCAGTGTCTAGGAATAGAATTGTGGGCCGGAGGAGGGGTGCTGGGGAGAGGTCTGTGGTCAAATAATGCAGATCTCCATTTTTTCCTTCCCGCACTTACTATGGGTGGTCCAGTCTGTCAGCCTATCAGCACGTATAGAGCAAAGTACACTTTTTGCACACAAGGGCTTGCATCATTGGCTGGGTATGTCACATGTCCTTGCTATATAAGAACCGCCCATTTTCCCTCCTCGCCATTTTATCAGTGTGGGAGCTCATTGTCAGATGCTGCTGTTGCTGTGTCCACTACATAAACAGATAGTTAGATAGCGATTCCATTCCAAATTAGATAGAAAAATAGTAGGTTTAGACACTACTTTCAAGAACAGCTCTTAAAAGAATTGTGTGCCAGGCAGGCCTGTTCCAGTGCTGTGCAAATGTTTTTTACCGCATCTGGCCAAATCTAGCCAAGCAGATCCGTTTTCGCTAGTAGTAGTGTGTGCCAGGCACTGGTGTAGCACTGTTGTGAAGAAAGCTACACCGCCTGTGTTTATTAGCCTTTTTTTACTACATCTAGCCAAGCAAATCCTTTTTGGCCTATACGATGTGTAGTGCAGGCACTAGATAGGAAAATGTGTTTGACACTAAAGAACACCTCCTTGATTTTTAACTGTACTCAATTTTTTACTGGCAATCTAGCCAATGAAATCCTTTTTCGCTAGTAGTAGTGTGTGCCAGGCACTGGTGTAGCACTGTTGTGAAGAAAGCTACACCGCCTGTGTTTACTAGCCTTTTTTTTACTCATCTAGCCAAGCAAATCCTTTTTAGCTAGTAGCAGTGTGTGCCAGGCACTGATAGTACTGTTGTGATGAAAGCTACACCTCTGTGTTTACTAGCCTTTTTTACTGCATCTAGCCAGCAAATCCTTTTTGGCTAGTAGCAGTGTGTGCCAGGCCCTGGAGTAGGACTGTTGTGAAGAGAGCTACACCTCCTGTTTTATTAGACTTTTTTTTACTGCATCTAGCCAAACACAAATGACAAAGTTAGAGGTAGGTGAAAGATGATTTCAGGGAATTAGGCTGCAAGCTTAAGGCAAGGACCTCCAAGATAGTATTCTCAGAAATACTGGCTGTACCACGTGCCATGCCAGAGGAGGCAAAGGAAGATTAGGGAGATAAATAAGTGGATCAGGAATTGGTGTAGGAAGGAGGGGTTTGGGTTCATGGAGAACTGGGCCGACATCTCTGTTGGCTACAGGTTATATGCTAGGGACGGTCTGCACCTCAATGGGGAGGGTGCAGCTGTGCTGGGGGAGAAAATGGCTAGAAGGTTGGAGAAAGTGTTTAAACTAGGGATTGGGGGGGAGGTATTCATTGTACAGGAGGGGAAGATAGTGTAAATAGTAACCTGGGCACAAGTAATGAAATTGGGGGTGGCATGGGGGGTGGGGTTAGAACAGTCAATATAGTAGGAAGAATAGAGGTAAAGAGAGATGCATAAAGTGCATGTACACTAATGCCAGAAGCCTCACCAACAAAATGGAGCAATTAGAATTAATTTTGTTGGAAAATAATTATGACATGGTGGGGATATCGGAGACATGGCTGGACGAGAGCCAGACTGGGCTGTTAATTTACAGGGCTATTGTCTGTTCAGAAATGACCGTACAAATAAGCGAGGGGGAGGTGTGTGTTCATACGTATAATCATCCTTAAAACCCATCCTGCGTGATAATATATGTGAATCTAATGAAAATGTAGAGTCCCTGTGGGTGTAGATAAGGGGAGGGGGAAAATAATAAATTACTGATAGGGGTTTGTTATAGGTCTTCAACAGTAATGGAGGTGGGGAGAATATCCTCATAAAGCAAATAGATGAAGCAGCGACTCAGGGAGAAGTCATTATTATGGGGGACTTCAACTACCCTGAAATACATTGGGGAACAGAAACCTGCAGTTCCAGAAAAGATAATAGGTTTTTAACAATTATTAGAGACATTTACCTTTTACAACTGGTTCACGATCCAAAAAGAAATGGGCCACTGCTGGACCCAATATTAACCAATAGGCCAGACCGCATATAAAATATACGGGTTGGAGGTCACTTGGGTAATAGTGATCACAAAATAATACGTTTTCAAGTATCCTTTAATAAGATGTGTAGCAGAGGGGCTACAAGTACACTAAACTTTAGGAAGGCAAAGTATCAACGGTTGAGAGATGATCTTAGTGCAATAAACTGGGACAATATCCTGAGAACTAAAAGTACACAAAGCAAATGGGAGATGTTTATTAGCATCCTGAATAGGACCTGTGCACAATATATACCCTATGGGAATAAACATGCTAGAAATAGGAGGAAACCACTATGGCTAAATAAGGCTGTAAGGGGCACAATAAGTGACAAAAAGAAAACATTTAGGGAATTAAAGCAAGTAGGTAGTGATAAAGCATTAAATAAATACAGAAAATTAAATAACATCTGTAAAAAGCAAATTAAGGCAGCAAAGACTGAGACAGAGAGACTCATTGCCAGAGAAAGTAAAATAAATACCAAAATATTCTTTAACTACATAAGTAGTAAGTTCTGGACTGGACCTAAGAAATGCAGTGGACGTGGTATAGATGGACTTTTCAAAAGCTTTTGATACGGTGCCACACAAAAGGTTGATACATAAAATGAGAGCAATGGGGATAGGGGAAAATATGTGTAAGTGGGTTAAGAACTGGCTCAGTGATAGGAAACAAAGGGTGGTTATTAATGGAACACACTCAGAATGGGTCACAGTTAACAGTGGGGTACCACAGGGGTCAGTATTGGGCCCACTTCTTTTTAATATATTTATTAATGACCTTGTAGGGGGCATACAGAGTAGAATCTCGATATTTGCAGATGACACTAAACTCTGCAGGTTATCAATACAAAGGAGGACAATTTTATATTACAGGAGGATCTATGTAAACAAGAAGCTTGGGCTGATAAATGGCAAATGAGCTTTAATGGGGATAAATGTAAGGTCATGCACTTGGGCAGAGGAAATAAAATGTATAATTATGTGCTTAATTGTAAAACATTGGGCAAAACTACCACTGCAAAAGACCTGGGTGTATGGGTAGATGACAAACTCACATTTAGTGGCCAGTGTCAGGCAGCTGCTGCAAAGGCAAATAAAATAATGGGATGCATTAAAAGAGGCATAGATGCTCATGAGGAGAACATAATTTTACCTCTATACAAGTCACTAGTGCGACCACACTTAGAATACTGTGTACAATTCTGGTCTCCGATGTATAAGAAAGACATAGCTGAACTAGAGCGGGTCCAGAGAAGAGCGACCAGAGTCATTAGAGGACTGAGGGGTCTGCAATACCAAGACAGGTTATTAAACTTGGGGTTATTTTGCTTGGAAAAACGAAGGCTTAGGGGTGATCTTATAATAATGTATAAATATATGAGGGGGCAGTACAGAGACCTTTTTAATGATCTTTTCACTCTTAGGCCTGAGACTGGGACAAGGGGGCATCCTCTACGTCTGGAGGAAAGAAGGTTTAATCATAATCACAGACGCGGATTCTTTACTGTAAGAGCAGTGAGACTATGGAACTCTCTGCCACATGATGTTGTAATGAGGGAGTCACTACTAACATTTAAGAAGGGCCTGGATGCCTTTCTTGAAAACTATAATATTACCAGTTATATATACTAGATTCTTGATAGGGCGTTGATCCAGGGAATTAGTCTGATTGACGTATGTGGAGTCAGGAAAGAATTTTTTTCCTCAATGTGGAGCTTAGTGTTGTCACATGGGTTTTTTTTTGCCTTCCTCTGGATCAACATGTTAGGCTATGGGTTGAACTAGATGGATTTAAGGTCTTCCTTCAACCTTAAATACTATGAAAGGCTAGGGTCACACATAGAGAGCTTACTTGTGTTTTTGGAGACCTGCGTTTTCTAAAAACGCATGCAAAAATGCACCCATAGGGCCCTCATGTAAAAAACGCATGCCCCAATTGCAAAAACGCATGCCCCAATAGCAAAACCGCATGCCTAAAGTGCCATGCGTTTTTGTGATGCGTTTTTGTGCTTAAGTGAGGAGTAGGGATGGGCGAATCTACTCGCTAGGACTCGTTACTTGGCGAGTAGTAAGGGACTCGCAGGACTCGGTACTCTGCGAGTTTCCCAGTGATTACTCGCGAGTCTAATGCAAATCAATATCAATCCTAGTTTTGTCAGAAACACTGACAAAACTACGATTGCCATTGTTTGCATTAGACTCGCGAGTAATCACTGGCTACTGTGCCAGTGATAGCAGGGAAACTCGCAGATAACTGCTGTTTCTTTGCGAGCCAGTCCAGCTGTCTTCTCTGTGCAGCTCCAGGGTCCTAGAGCCCGCCTGCTCACAGACATTATGTAGCAGTGCTGAGATTGTTCTCAGTCTGCTCATTCCCTGTGTACAGACATGAATGTCTGTGCACAGAGATGATGTAGCAGTGCTGAGATTGTTCTCAGTCTGCTCATTCCCTGTGTACAGACATGAATGTCCGTGCACAGAGATGATGTAGCAGTGCTGAGATTGTTCTCAGTCTGCTCATTCCCTGTGTACAGACATGAATGTCCGTGCACAGAGATGATGTAGCAGAGCTGAGATTGTTCTCAGTCTGCTCATTCCCTGTGTACAGACATGAATGTCTGTGCACAGAGATGATGTAGCAGAGCTGAGATTGTTCTCAGTCTGCTCATTCCCTGTGTACAGACATGAATGTCTGTGCACAGAGATGATGTAGCAGAGCTGAGATTGTTCTCAGTCTGCTTATTCCCTGTGCATAGACATCTATATTTATGCACAGGGGATGTAGCAGAGAGGACATCGCGTTTTGGACTGCGTCGGACGGAAGAGGATTTTTTTAATTAAAGATGGAGTCCCTAATGGCTTTTTTTTTTATTTCTAATAAAAAAAATTTCCTTGTGTTGTGTTTTTTTTAAAACAATTTAATAGAAATTCATGGTGGTCATGTCTAATATTGGCGTGACCGCCATAAATTTCGGGCTTAGGGCCAGCTGATAATACAAAGCTGGCCCTAACCTCTTTATTACCCAGCGTGCCACCGCTACCAGGGCCGCTGGAAGAGCGGGGTTCAGCGCCAGAGGATGGCGCTTCAATGAACGCGCCATCTCCTGGGGCGGCTGCGGGCTGGGGGGGTGCCCAGAAAGCTTGGGCATCCCTGCGCTGCGGATTCCAGCCCCCAGCTGCTTAGCTGTACCTGGCTAGACATAGAAATTGCGCGGAGCCCCACGCATTTTTTTTTAATTATTTCATGAATTTCAGAGTCAGAGTCTCAGAGTCAGAATCTCAGAATTTCATGAAATAATAAAAAAAAAATGCGTGGGGCTCCGCGCAATTTCTATGTCTAGCCAGGTACAGCTAAGCAGCTGGGGGCTGGAATCCGCAGCGCAGGGATGCCCAAGCTTTCTGGGCACCCCCCGCTGCAAATTGCAGCCCGCAGCCGCCCCAGAAGATGGCGCGTTCATTGAAGCGCCATCCTCTGGCGCTGAACCCCGCTCTTCCAGCGGCCCTGGTGGCGGTGGCACGCTGGGTAATAAAGAGGTTAGGGCCAGCTTTGTATTATCAGCTGGCCCTAAGCCCGAAATTTATGGCGGTCACGCCAATATTAGACATGACCGCCATGAATTTCTATTAAATTGTTTTAAAAAAAACACAACACAAGGAAAATTTTTTATTAGAAATAAAAAAAAAAGCCATTAGGGACTCCATCTTTAATTAAAAAAATCCTCTTCCGTCCGACGCAGTCCAAAACGCGATGTCCTCTCTGCTACATCCCTTGTGCATAAATATAGATGTCTATGCACAGGGAATGAGCAGACTGAGAACAATCTCAGCTCTGCTACATCATCTCTGTGCACAGACATTCATGTCTGTACACAGGGAATGAGCAGACTGAGAACAATCTCAGCTCTGCTACATCATCTCTGTGCACAGACATTCATGTCTGTACACAGGGAATGAGCAGACTGAGAACAATCTCAGCTCTGCTACATCAGGCAGCAGGCGGGCTCTAGGACCCTGGAGCTGCACAGAGAAGACAGGACTCTTCTCTTATCTGTGCGAGTCAGCGATTACTTACAAAGTAAACTAGCAATGCAAATAAATGACAAAACTAGGATTGCTTCAGGCTGAAGCTTCCGAGACACATCTGCGAGTTGTAAATCTCACACTACTCGCTATTACTCGCTTCCCCATTCATTAACATTGGACTCGCTAGACTCGCAACGAGTAGCGAGTCCTGGGCTCGGACTCGCTAGAGTCAAGCGATTCCGAGTAATTTAGGATTTGCCCATCACTAGTGAGGAGCTGCCTTGAAAAACGAATGGTACCATTAGTGCCATTTAAAAACGCATGCGTTTCCCATAGGGCCCCATGTTAAAAAAACGCACCAAAAAACGCAGCTTGCAGTATTTTTTGGTGCTGATTCAAAAACGCATGCAAAAATGCAGGGTGTCATAAAACACCTTAAAAAACGCATGCAGAAATGTAAAAACGCATGGGAAAAAGCATGGTGCCAAAAAAACGCATGGCATGTGTGACCCTAGCCTTACTTTGGCAGGGGTCACACATAGGCATTGTTCACACACAATTTGCTTTGTTTTTTAGCACTCCTAAAACCACATGCGTTTTTTTAGGAGTGCTAAAAAATGTCTCTTGTGTGTCTGAAAGGAAATACAGCCTTTTTGGACTTTGTCATTTTTTCCTCAAAAACGCAGGCAAAAACGCAAGCGTTAACGCAGGGTGCATAAATGTGCCATTTAAAAACACATGCGTTTCCCATAGGGCCCCATGTTATAGAAACGCATGCATTTTTTAGAACGCATGCGTTTTTTTTTAACATAGGGCCCTATGGGAAACGCATGCGTTAACGCAGGTGCCTATATGTGCCCTGCGTTAACGCATGCGTTTCCCATAGGGGCCCATGTTAAAAAAACGCATGCGTTTTTGGGAAACCACCCCTGCGCTTTTTGGACTGGGGGAAAAAAACGCAAATGGAGCTGAAAAACGCATGTACACTCAAAATGTACCCTGCGTTAACGCACCTGTGTTTTTTTTAACACACCAAAAAACACAGAGATGGTCAAAAAAACGCATGTGTGTGAACATGGCCATAGACATTTTCAGCCTCACCGCTAAAATCTTAGTGATTTTCTGCAGAAGCGAACAGAAGGGGACACCGATAACGGTGTCCCCTTCAGTAGAACGGATAGCCATAGGCAGCCATTCATTACCTGTACCGTGGCTTCACACAATCCGCTTCTGGGGCCGCTTTTCAGTGGTGCACAGGAAACGTTGGCTGGAACGCTTCCTGTGCAGCACTGAAAAGTGGCCCCCAGAGCGGAGTGTACAGGTAATGAATGGCTGCCTATGGCTGTTCATTCTGCTGAAGCGGACACCGGTATCAGTGTCCCCTTCTGTCCGCTTCTGCAGAAAATCACTAAGATTTTAGCAGTGAGGCTGAAAACGTCAATGTGTGACCCTAGGTTATGTTACTATGTAAATCCTTTTTGGCTAGTAGCAGTGTGTGCCAGGCACTGGTGTAGCACTGTTGTGAAGAAAGCTACACCAAAGTCAAGTTGGAGGGAAGCTAGAGAAGGTATGCCTGAGAAGTGTCCATAAGACTGGAGCAAGTGGGAGGTCGTCCTGAGGCCGGACCCTAGAGCAGAACATCACCCAAGTGGCTCCAGGAGGAAGAGGGGGCCCCAGAGGCACGGGAAGAGAGCAATCCACCTGTGGGTCTCGTATTCATTGTCAGGCGCAGGCAAGTGGAGGGACTAAGCCGCAAGGGACACCGGGAATCCAAAAGACTAGTGGAGAAGACCAGGCTCAGCTAGCAAGCCGGAGGCTGTGGCACTTTTATGGTGGCATGGTCGACAACCACGCACATCTGCTGAAAAGGTGGCAACCATAGGGCCAAGGGGAGACTCTGCAGGGGAACCCCTAAGAAAAGCCCACAGTCACTGGCTAAGAACTCTATGTAGCAAGGCGCAAGGCAGGACAGGCGAGGCAAGCGCTGTATGAGACAACCTGGAAAGGACAGAGAAGGGGTTCCGGTTAAGTACCATCCTACTACCAGGGAGTAGCTGGATCCCTGCCTCCAAGACCCCAGTGCTCAGCGGGCTGTTACACAAACACTGTGAATAAAAGATCTGAAGACTGCAGCCCACTGTGTCTGTGAACTTTCTTAACGCGTCTAAAGCACCAAGGTCCACACACTCGTACCTTCACCATCTGAGAAAAACTGATTTGATTATACTTATCATATAATCAGACTTTGATTATCTCTGATTTGAAAAGATTTTGATTCATTTTTTCAAAGATGGGGAATAAAGGAAAAAAAGTTTCTCCGTCTTCTTCATTATTTCAGTCGCAGAAATTCGGACTGCACTGGGCTGTCATCCATATGCTGCCCACATTTTCTTTTCAGCTGACAGCTGATTTTCTTTTTTTCCTGGGCCCATAAACTTGAATGTCTGAGTGCCATCCAATTCTCGAAGGCTAATCGTGCATGCTGTCGACATGTGAAAATTGGGGGCCACCAATTATTGCAAATCTTTAATAGAATAGTCTTTTTCAATAGGCCAAAGGGACTTTTGGGGCCCCCTATGCAATGGGATCCCAGGTGCGATTGCAACCCCTGCCTATGTTGTAGTTACGCCCCTGTGCACACCACTCGGACCAAAAATAACATGTCTGCAGAAGTCCTAAAAAGTACTCAGAGCAGCACTGGACCATAAGATGCAGAACATTGTATTTCTGAACTGCAGCAATAGTATTGCAACGTTCATACTAACACTGTAGGTGTTTCTTTGGCTTCTATTACTTTCCTCTAGTTGTTATAATTGACAGACTCTGAACATATATGTAAAACAATATGTATATATTTTACACCAATATTTCAATAGTAAGTCATTCTGTTTGATTGTGTCAGCTGCTCTCTAAGGCTGGGGTCACAGTACCATTTTTCACATGTATTTTTGGAGACCTGCGTTTTCAAAAACGCATGTAAAAAACGCACCCATAGGCCCCCATGTTAAAAAACGCATGCCCTAATAGCCAAAAAGCATGTGTGACTGTCCCATGCGTTTTTGGAGCATATCCAAAAACGCAAGCGTTTTTTAATAAGGGGCCTTATGGAAAACGCATGCAAAAACGCATTTACAATTAGTGCCATTCAAAAACGCATGCGTTTCCCATAGGAGCCCATGTTAAAAAAACGCATGCGTTTGCGGAAACGCATGCGTTTTTTTTAACATGGGCTCCTATGGGAAACGCATGCGTTTTTGAATGGCACTAAAAGGTACTAATTGTACATGCGTTTTTGCATGCGTTTCCCATAGGAACCCATGTTATAAAAACGCATGCGTTTTCTAAAAAAACGCATGCGTTTTTCAAAACGCTCAAAAAAATACTACAAGCACTATTTTTGGGTGCAGATTCAAAAACGCAGCCAAAAACGCAGGGAGCCATCAGAGACCTTAAAAAACTCATGCTGACATGAAAAACGCATGTAAAAAAGCATGCTTTATTAAAAGGCACTAAAAAAACTGTGACCACAGCCTAACAGCAGAATAAGATCGTTCATGTTACACTTCGGAGCCTGAAGATGGCAGCAGGAAGTCACAAACACGGAAGATTCCGCAGTGACGGTATCTGCACTCACAATTAAACAAAACAAGGATTTTAAACTCACAAAAAAAGAAAAAATAATCTAAAAATGTTCCACAAATCTGTTCCATTGGAAGCATCTTACCCCAGCGACTAGTGAGGATTCGGCTAAAATCATCTACAGTTCTAAGCTACGGCGCCATAATTAAAACTGAAATATGGAAATAAGCAAAGCATGCAGCTTAGGGAGAAAGTGCGGATATAGCAGAGCCCAGACGGTCTATGTTATAATAAATTGTGTTTTCTGTATTCTTTTTTTTATAGGACTGCAGACCGGCTGATTTTTACAGTCTATTTCTGTTAGACGAGTACAGCCAAAAATAAGTGAACGGTGATCTTTAAAGCCACAGTGTACTATGGTGACTGGTGAATGAGGAAAGTCTAATATACTAAAAGTCATTAGTTGCTAGAATTTCTGTAATAAGCACGGTCATTCTGTAAATTAATAATCCCCCATCTTCCTTGGTTTAAAGGGAGTCTGTTAGCTTAAACTGAATACATGGGAATCCTGCGGGATCTCTGCGGGTGAACGCAGCCACCCGTCCCGGAGATCAGTGTTTTGGGCTTGGCGAGCCTTCACTGCAATCACCCGCCGACCGCGATCACAGCCGAATTAATTTACATGGAAGCCTCCCCCGCGTTTCAGTTTATGCTGCGTGGAACACAAGCCCATTGGACAGGAGATGACTCCAAATTTCATCCACTGTGCTTGTAATGTACAACGCAGCGGTAACACGCTGCGTCCAAACCACTGCAAACACTGAAGGTGTGCACATGCCCTATGTAGTCCCTGCAATAACCCATCTTTAGTGATTTAATCGCTGCCTCTGTTCAGCAGAAACTGAGTTTTGACCAAATAAGCTAATTAGGTGGTAGGTGCATCCCTGCTGTGGTTGAGAGGCTCAATGCACAGTTCACCCACTGGTTTTGCCTACCTCACAAGTGATTGCTAAAGGTGCAATTTTTCTAGGGGCTATATCCCTTTAAGACTATATGCTTTGTACATACTATCAGTTTGGGCTGATAGACTCATTAGAAAATTGAAATACAAACTGCATATATTTTTTGACACGTTAGGGGATTAGCGAACTTAATCGCTGTCTCCTGGACAAGACAAGCACTCAGACACTTCAAACACAACTGAAGTTTGTGAAACTGGCCATCCTCTTTAATCATCGCTCTCAACCGTCCTGGATTCAGTGGGATTGTCCCAATTTGAGGGTCCCGTTCTGCCATATTAATAGAGCTTTTTCCCAACTTCCTCTCACCTCTCTGACTGTAGCTTCTCCTCCACAGGAGGCAGAGGAGGCATCTCTCTGAACACATGCATTAAATAAACAATGCTCCTCCTCTCTGATGTTCCCCAAGACTCAAACGCACACCCTCAGAGATTGCAGGCAGCAGCTTTATCAATGAGCCATCACCCACATTTGTGAAACATAGCAGAATTTGTTATAGTTGAGCTGTATTGCACGCAGTGAACCCAGATTAATCAGGTAGATAGAGATACATCTGTACATAGCGGTGTATTTCTATGTCCCTGTATTCTAGATGTGAAGAAAGTGCCATATTTTTAATTTCTACAAAAATGCTAAAAATAATGAAATTCAATTGCAAATATTGTTGTTAGGATTTAAACCAGCAACCTTCAACACTGTAGATATCATCTAAAGCCTTGGGCTACAGGCTTTTCTAATGTCAGTGTGAGAATTTTGATGTTGCATTGCAGGTTCTGACTACACAGTCAGATTATATTGGTACATAGAGATACACTGTACAACAGTGTATTTCTATGTCCCTGTATTCTAAAGGGAGAATAAAAAGATTTTTTTCTATAAAATAACTAAAAAATAATTGCAATGATAACATTTTTCATGCACTTTAAAAAAAAAAAAAAATAATAATAATAATAATAACGTTAGAAATCAGCAAAGAACATGGACAAATTTCATGTGTTTGTAATCATAAGGACCTTGCACATCATAGTAATCAGATTATTTACTGTGATTGGTATATGACATGATTGATTATTTTCCTCTAACAAATCCTTAAAAAAATGTATCGCTGAGGCCGTGTTCACAGATAGCGTAAATGTTGCATTTTTGCTGTTGCTTTTTTTCTGCACACTATCTGCAGGTGTCCGCACCACACAACGCAATAACTATTGTCTCTGATTATTTTATGTGTTTGCTGTGTTTCAGTTATGCAATTTCCCCTTGTTTGATGCGTTTTTGTTGCAGAATGTGAATCCCCATACTTCAGGAGCATCTTAGATGCACTGATGGCAAAGTTTTAATTAAATGACATACACTTTACTTGGATGTTTAGGCAATGTTCACATGTAGCATAAATGCTGCATTTTTTATGCACAGAAATTATGCTGTTTTTAACTGTCCAAGTAAAGTGGATGTGATTTCATTAAAACTGTACCCACTGCACTTCTAAAGACACTGTTGAACTGTGCTGTTTTGGTTCTTTTTTTTCTCTAGACGCTTCTGTGTGAAGCCTAAAAGATGGATGTAAAAAACTGCAGTTACTGTTATAAGTTTGGAATCACATCTTTTTTGTACTATAAAAATCATATTTAAAATGTGCTGGCAGCGGATTATTCAGGATACTCTCCAAGCGTGTGACAACAGAGCTTGTTTATTCAGCAACAGTCATGAACACATATGATAGGCTTAATCAGTGCGTAACAACCGCGGGCCCCGGTGGCAAGGATCACTCAGGGGCCCCCTTGGTGAGAAGCGTTGGGGGGGTGTGCTAGTGGTGCCGGCCGGGTGATTACCTGCTCTGCCTCCGTCCTCTCCCGGCTTTTGGAGGGGCGGGCACTGCTGCGCGGCTGCAGGAAGTGATCACTGTCACTTCCAGTCCTCCCTCTGCTCCTCTTCCGGCACTATCGCAATCGTGGCGGGCGGCTGGGGGCACAGGCAGTAGGGCCCCCCGGGGAGCTCGAAGCCCCCCTAGGGGGCGGCCCGGTCTCAGCCGCGCCGCTGCGACCGCGGTAGTTCACGCACTGGGCTTAATAGACCAGGAATGGATCATTTATGTGTCTCAGTCTCTGAGCAGAATCTGCAGCTGCTTCTTCTCTCATACACAGACACAGGAAACTGGATACAGTCACATGCTTTCCTGTGTGAGCCTCGTACTCATAGACAGGAATGGAGTTGTTGCACTAAACATATTCCAACAAAATGCGACTTCTCATCTGTACCAAAAACATACCAAATAAGGGGTAAAGGCATAAAAATAGAGCAAAAGTGGAATAATCAGAGAAGACTTATTTTGCAGTTTAGCGTGGACACCTGCAGAAACAATAAACATGGTATCTATGCAATGTGTGAATGCGGCCTTGCAAACAAAAAAGTTGGATATCATATAGTGAAGTTACATAAAGATGAGAAAGTTCTGGCTGCAACAACTATGAATTAATGAACAAAAAATAAATCCGTAGGTCTTAACTAGAGATGAGCAGCATGCATATGATGTCACACCAGTCCTGGATAATCAAAATCTGCGCCTTGCCTATGGTAACAAATTTGCAGGCCTCCTACCCAGCCGCTGGGTACCACTGACCTGGACTCTGGACGATGTCAAGTAAATCCATCCACTCATCTCTAGTCCCAATTAAGCCTGGATGCAGCGGGATTTTTTCCAAGTTGGGTCTATGCCCTGCAGTCTCAGGTGTCTGGTGAATGTCTCTCACTGCCACCACCCCGCTAACCATACTTTAAGATTCTGACTCAAAAGAAAGCTAGGCCTAGTGCACCCTCTTCTCCCACTCTTGACACACTGATAGCAACACCGCAGAAGAAATGTTAGCACAGACTTCCAGTATCAGTTGTTTCAGTGCTGACTGATCTTCACACATAACAATTGCCTTCATATGAGAGATGAGACAAACTTTTTTGTGAATGATGAAGTTAACAAACAAAACCACCGCTATTGGTCTGACACTAACCCACAGTGGATAGTTCCCTCCAAGACTGTTGGAACACAAAAATGTATAGTATGGTGTGGTATATGGGGTACAAAGATAGTGGGAACATTCTTCATCAATGGAAACCTCAATGCCACTGGATATCTGAATCATGTAGCCTAGGAATTATGGACACAAATAAAGAATAATATTACTGAAGAACCCAGAAAGACAATAAATAAGAGTCAGAAGAGACTCCCCCTCAGCCATCGGTAACAGAAGAGACCCTAAAGATCATCGAAGAAAGACAAATGGCAAAAGCAAAAGGTAACAAGCAGGATGCAGAGAACATCAGTAAAAGACTAAAGAGAGCCTTTAAAGCAGAAAAGATCTTTATTACCAAAAGATATGTACAGAGATAGAAAATTAACATCTGAAGGATAATACCATAAATGTGTCACACAACGTTTTGCTCCAAACTGACAGAGTGTCTGTCTTGGTGGCATCTGGCACTGTTCACACTTCAGATCCTGAAACTCCACACTGAGGTTTCTCTCATACTTCAGAGTTCCACAGGCAGGCTTGGGCATTGACCAGCTATGTTTTCACTTAATCAGGCCTGCATGAGTTAATCTCTGAATGACTCCTGATTACATCTTGGATCACATGTTTTAGGAGACCAATCACAATTGCTCCCTGCCTTTTTACAATGGTGGGATCTTGTCTCTGATGCTGACTATAGCTTTTGCTGTGCCCCAGCAATACCAGTCCTATCTTGGTGTTCCAGTAATCTGGTATCAGTAACTGCTTGTTACGTGTTTGGTTAATAATTTCTTATTGTATTATTAACTCCAGCTTGTTCTTGTATTCGACCTTATTACATATTGTATTCTCCCTGTGTGAGAGTGCTGTGAACTCGTGTTTTGGTCCTCCCTTGCTTGACTTTGTCAGTGGGTTGCTTCACTTCCTAGCTCTGGGGGGAGAGGAAGTGGGAATCAGCTCAGGCTTTCCAGGAGTAGGGCCAGGGTGGAGACTCAGGCCTCTACAGCACCAGGAGTTCCCTTGAATTAGTGAAAGTTAAGGGCTCTTTAGCTTTAAGGGCAGACAAGGCACCCCTATTTCCCTTTTCCCTACAGTCCTCGTGACAAAAGGCATACCAAAAGATCAAAGAGATACGATCAAAGTTAACAGGAACAAACTAAGTGAGTCAAAACAGATCACGGAAAGAAGGAAAGAATATATGGAGCACTGTTACAAGAATTACTCAGTCATACAGGAACAGACTGAGAATGGAAACTCTAGCAATCTGAACATGTTGTAAGACAAAGTCGATGCTGCGATAAAGCTTATGTCAAAAAACAAAGCACCTGCTTGTGGCAATATTCCAATAGAGCTAATAAAGTCTTCTGAAGCAGCAGTTGATAAAATACACATTCCTGTATCAACATGAATGGACAATTGTTAAATAATCCAATGACTGGACCAGATTGGTGTTTATTTCTATTTCAAAAAAAGGAGATGCTACCAACTGTGGAAACTATCAGACTATTGTGCTTGCACCTCATGCCAACAAAATACTATTGAAGATCTACAGCCTTACTTTGACAATGAGCTTCTAGAGGAACAAGCGGGATTCAGAAAAGGCAAAGAACAAGAGCTGTAATTTCTAACATTAATGGAAAAGACCAAAGGATACAACAAAAAGCTCCATATTTGTTTCACCCAGGGGCATAACTACAATAGGTGCAGGGGTTGCGATAGCACCCGGGCCCTGCAGCTTAGGGGGCCTCAAACGTCCTTTGGCCCATAGAAAAAGACTAATAGTACTAAAGATTTGCAATAATTGGGGGCCCCGTTGGAGCTTTCGCATCGGGGCCCAGAGGCCTGAAGATACGCCACTGGTTTCACCAACTACAGTAAAGCCTTTGACCGTGTTGATTACCAGAAACTTTGAAATGCCATGAAAGATATGGGTGTGCCCATCAGATTAGCCTCATTAGGAACCTTTACATCGACCAAGAAGCTACAGTCCGAACAAAACACAGTGACACTGCATGGTAGTAGAGTGAGGCGTCAGGCAAGCCTACATTCTGTCACCATTTCTTTTTAATTTTTAAGCAGGAGCTATTTTCAGGAAGATTGGACTAGCCAAAAAAGAAGGATTCAAAATTGCTGGACGTATTATCAACAATCGTAAATACGCAGGCAACACAACAGTGATACGAACAAGTGTCAAGATGGAAAGATGGACTGCTACTAAATACAAAGAAGACAAAGATGTTGACTACTGTCAGGCATGACAGAGACACATTTAAGATGAATGGCAATAAACTGGAAGTTGTAAAGCACTTCAACCTACTCGGATCAATGATCACTCAAGATGCAGCAAGGACATCAGAAGTCAATAGTAGAAGAGCTATGGAGAAATCAGCAATGATGTCACTGGACATGGTCTTCAAATTGAGGAAGTTTTTACTGATGATGAAAGCACGACTCTTAGGCTGCCTTCACACTGCGTCCTGCGGAGGGGGACCACAAGCTGAGCGCATACACCGCAAGTCCCTATGTTTAACATGGGAACGCGGGTGTATGCGCTTGGGTGCAGATTGGCGTGAGCACCCTGTGCGCACCCATTCACTGCCATGTATGATTTGTATGCATGCGCACAAATCACATACTTTCGTGCAGACAAGAGTGTGTGATTTGTGTACATGCATCCGTATGCATACAAATCATACATGGCAGTGAATGGATGCGCACGGGGTACGCATGCCGATCTGCACCTGAGTGCATACACCCGCGTCCCCATGTTAAACATAGGGACTTGCAGTGTATGCGCTCAGCTTGCGGTCCCCCTCCGCAGAAAGCTGCGGAGGGGGACGCAAGTGTGAAGGCAGCCTTACATAGTACAACCCCGGCAAAAATTATGGAATCAGCTGGCTTGGAGGATGTCCATTCAGTTGTTTAATTTTGTAGAAAAAAAGCAGATCACAGACATGACACAAAACTAAAGTAATTTCAAATGGCAACTCTCTGCCTTAAAGAAACACTAAAAGAAATCTTGAGAGAAAAATGTGCTAGCCAGTAAGGGTTACATTTGTAGACCAAACAGGGGGAAAAATTATGGAATCACTCCATTCTGAGGAAAAAATTATGGAATCACTCAATTCTGAGGTAAAATTATGTGTACACCCTGTCAATTTTCATTCCCAAAACTGACACCTGCATCAAATAAGATCTGCTCGTTAGTCTGCATCAAAAAAGGAGTCATCACACCTTGGAGAGCTGTTGCAGTGGATTGACATGAATCATGGCTCCAACATGAGAGATGTCAATTGAAACAAAGAAGAAGATTATCAAACTCTTAAAAAAGGGTAAATCAAAATGCAATATTGCAAAAGATGTTGGTTGTTCACAGTGAGCTGTGTCTAAAATCTGGACCAAATACAAACAACATGGGAAGGTTTTTCTTTCAAGATTTCTTTTAGTGTTTCTTCAAGGCAGAGAGTTGCCATTTAAAATGACTTTAGTTTTGTGCCATGTGTATCTGCTTTTTTTCTACAAAATTAAACAACTGAATGGACATCCTCCGAGCCAGGTGATTCCATCATTTCTGCCAGAGGTTGTATTGTCTTTTCTGTGGTAACATATGGAAATGAAACATGGACAATGAAGGAACAAGACAGAAGAATTAATGCCTTCGAAATGTGATGCTGGAGAAGGATGTTATTTATACTATGGATGGCAAGAAGAACAGGCAAATCAATTTTGGAATAAATCAAGCTACAACTTGCCTATTTTGGACATCATTTGAAGGGAGCAATCCCTGGAGAAGGACATCATGGTCAGAAGAATAGAAGTAACAGAGCGAAGATGAAGACCAGCAATCAGATGGCTTGATACTACCAAGAAAATAGCAGAGAAGACCCTGGTGGACATATCTAGGCTGCATAAGATCAATCTTCCTACATAGCAATCATCTATCAAGTTACCATGGCTCAAGATCAAACTGAAGGTCGTTAAATAGGATTAATATATAGACTATGATTTAGCACTGAAGCCTCACAACTTCAACAGAAAATATAAAAAGTTAGTTGAGAGGAAAGAAATAAATGAATACCATATATATATATACAAAACAGAAAAAAAAACTGCACAGCACTCACAGACATAATGTGAACTGGTGCCAGCAGGGACACTGGGTCAAACAACTAGAAAAAATTCTCTGCAGCACTCAGCTACTACCAATGATGTACAAATGCTAACAAGCTAAATATATACATATTTGAGGAAAAAATGTAAACACTTAGGTTTTTTTCAAAAAACTCAAAAATCTTATTTTTTTATTTTAATGGGGTTCTTGGTACACACATTGGCCAATGTCCGTTTGCTCATCAGCCGCGACAATCACGGTTGATGACAGTCGCGGCTGATGAGCAAACGCACATTGGCCAATGTATGTACCAAGAACCCCATGAAAATAAAAAAATAAGATTTTTGAGTTTTTAAAAAAAAAACGTAAGCGTTTACATTTTTTCCTCAAATATATACAGCTTGTTAGCATGTGTGCATCATTGGTAGTAGCTGAGTGCTGCAGAGAATTTTTACTACATACAGTATATATATATATATATATATATATTCAAATATATGTCTTCCAAGTACTGTATATATGTTTGCATATATAAATATATATATCCGGAAAAAATAGAGAGTAGAGCCATCTCACTATTATTGGGTCTTCTGAATGCGGTCTCCTGTCATCCTCCAGACACTTCACGGAATGGGTTTAGGAATACATCCTAGTTGCAAGCGTGAATTTCAGAGATTCTTACACTATTAGAAGGGTAGCTGAGTCCGTTAAATAATAATAACTTTTATTCCACTTTGGTTAAAATAATTTGTAGTCAGAAGACACCATAGACTATTATAACATGGTAATCCACGATGGGACCACGTGTTTCGGTGAGATGCGCATACCTCACAGTTTGAAATGCACAGTCCCATCGTGGATTACCATGTTATAATAGTCTATGGTGTCTTGACTACAAACCATTTTAACCAATATAGAATAACATGCAATACAAAACAATATTGTGGTAGTGTGTTAGTCAGAAAAATCAATGTAAATACTTAAGTCCCAAAATTAATTTTGAGAAAAGTATTCTAGGAGTGATACCTTTATTGGCTAACCAGAAAAATTATATTTACAAGCTTTCAGGACTCAATGGTCCCTTCAGTCCTGAAAGCTTACAAATATATTTTTTCTGGTTAGCCAATAAAGGTATCACTCCTAGAATACTTTTCTCAAAATTTTTTGGGGACTTAAGTGTTAACATTTATTCCATTTTGGTTTTACTCTTTTAATGGACTCAGCCCTTCTAATATTGATGGAATCCCCGAAATTCACACATATATATGTGTATATATATACACACACACATATATCTATATATATATGTTAGCCATCTTCATATATTTCCTTTGTTTCAATGTTTTTCATATTTTGAGTTGAAATTGTGAGACTTCAGAACTAAATCACAATTTTTCATAGAATTATGATCTGCAATTACTATTTTTTAAAGTCAAAATGATTGAACTGGAAAGAATTAATATTGTAACTTCAGGGAACAAATCGAAAAAGAAAAGGTGATTACTGAAGGCACAGATACAGATGTAACCCAAATTATCCTAACTGACTACGACATGATATTTTCTAGAGATTACGGTAATCTAAATCACTGTTATCTTGTAAGATACCTTGAAGATTTGTTGTTCTGATACGGCCGCTATGAAGTCAGCTGAACTCTAAGCAGTTTAATTAGGGATGGGCGAATCTACTCGCTAGGACTCGTTACTCGGCGAGTAGTAAGGGACTCGCAGGACTCGGTACTCTGCGAGTTTCCCAGTGATTACTCGCACGAGTCCAATGCAAATCAATATCAATCCTAGTTTTGTCAGAAACGCTGACAAAACTAGGATTGCCATTGTTTGCATTAGACTCGGCTACTGTGCCAGTGATAGCAGGGAAACTCAATAACTGCTGTTTCTTTGCGAGCCGAGTCCAGCTGTCTTCTCTGTGCAGCTCCAGGGTCCTAGAGCCCGCCTGCTGCCTGATGTAGCAGTGCTGAGATTGTTCTCAGTCTGCTCATCCCTGTGCATAGACATCTATATTTATGCACAGGGGATGTAGCAGAGAGGACATCGCGTTTTGGACTGCGTCGGACGGAAGAGGATTTTTTTAATTAAAGATGGAGTCCCTAATGGCTTTTTTTTTTATTTCTAATAAAAAATTTTCTCTGTGTTGTGTTTTTTTAACCCTTTATTGGAGATTCTTAGTGGCTAGGTCAAACGTGGCCTGACATTAAGAATCTCGGGCTTAATACCAGCTTGTATAACAAAGCTGGTATTAACCCCTTTATTACCCAGCGTGCCACCGCCACCAGGGCCGCTGGAAGAGCGGGGTTCAGCGCCAGAGGATGGCGCTTCGATGAACGCGCCATCTTCTGGGGCGGCTGCGGGCTGCAATTTGCAGCGGGGGGTGCCCAGAAAGCTTGGGCATCCCTGCGCTGCGGATTCCAGCCCCCAGCTGCTTAGCTGTACCTGGCTAGACATAGAAATTGCGCGGAGCCCCACGCATTTTTTTTTTTATTATTTAATGAATTTCAGAGTCAGAGGCTCAGAGTCAGAGTCTCGGAGTCTCCTCAGAGTCGGAGTCTCAGAGTCGGAGTCGCCTCAGAGTCGGAGTCGCCTCAGAGTCGGAGTCGTCTCGGAGTCGGAGTCGTCTCGGAGTCGGAGTCGTCTCGGAGTCGAGTCGGAGTCAGAGTCGTCTCGGAGTCGGAGTCGTCTCGGAGTCGGAGTCGTCTCGGAGTCGGAGTCGTCTCGGAGTCGAGTCGGAGTCGGAGTCGTCTCGGAGTCGGAGTCGGAGTCGTCTCGGAGTCGGAGTCGTCTCGGAGTCGAGTCGGAGTCGGAGTCGTCTCGGAGTCGGAGTCGTCTCGGAGTCGGAGTCGTCTCGGAGTCGGAGTCGTCTCGGAGTCGGAGGTCGTCTCGGAGTTGGAGTCGTCTCGGAGTCGGAGTCGTCTCGGAGTCGGAGTCATCTCGGAGTCGTCTCGGAGTCGGAGTCGTCTCGGAGTCGGAGTCGTCTCGGAGTCGGAGTCGGAGTCGTCTCGGAGTCGGAGTCGTCTCGGAGTCGGAGTCGTCTCGGAGTCGGAGTCGTCTCGGAGTCGTCTCGGAGTCAGAGTCGTCTCAGAGTCATAGTCGTCTCGGAGTCGTAGTCGTCTTGGAGTCGGAGTCGGAGTCGTCTCGGAGTCGTAGTCGTCTCGGAGTCGTAGTCGTCTCGGAGTCGGAGTCGTCTCGGAGTCGGAGTCATCTCGGAGTCGTCTCAGAGTCGGAGTCGTCTCGGAGTCGTCTCGGAGTCGGAGTCGTCTCGGAGTCGGAGTCGGAGTCGTCTCGGAGTCGGAGTCATCTCGGAGTCGGAGTCGTCTCGGAGTCGGAGTCGTCTCGGAGTCGAGTCGGAGTCAGAGTCGTCTCGGAGTCGGAGTCGTCTCGGAGTCGGAGTCGTCTCGGAGTCGGAGTCGTCTCGGAGTCGTCTCGGAGTCGGAGTCGTCTCGGAGTCGGAGTCGTCTCGGAGTCGGAGTCGTCCCGGAGTCGGAGTCGGAGTCGTCTCGGAGTCGGAGTCGTCTCGGAGTCGGAGTCATCTCGGAGTCGTCTCAGAGTCGGAGTCGTCTCGGAGTCGGAGTCGTCTCGGAGTCGGAGTCGGAGTCGTCTCGGAGTCGGAGTCGTCTCGGAGTCGGAGTCATCTCGGAGTCGGAGTCGTCTCGGAGTCGGAGTCGTCTCGGAGTCGGAGTCGGAGTCGTCTCGGAGTTGGAGTCGTCTCGGAGTCGGAGTCGGAGTCGTCTCGGAGTCGGAGTCGTCTCGGAGTCGGAGTCATCTCGGAGTCGGAGTCGGAGTCGTCTCGGAGTCGGAGTCGTCTCGGAGTCGTCTCGGAGTCGGAGTCGGAGTCGTCTCGGAGTCGGAGTCGTCTCGGAGTCGGAGTAATCTCGGAGTCGGAGTCGTCTCAGAGTCGGATTCGTCTCGGAGTCGGAGTCGGAGTCGTCTCGGAGTCGGAGTCGTCTCGGAGTCGTCTCGGAGTCGGAGTCGTCTCGGAGTCGGAGTCAAAAAAATGCGTGGGGCTCCGCGCAATTTCTATGTCTAGCCAGGTACAGCTAAGCAGCTGGGGGCTGGTATCCGCAGCGCAGGGATGCCCAAGCTTTCTGGGCACCCCCCGCTGCAAATTGCAGCCCGCAGCCGCCCCAGAAGATGGCGCGTTCATTGAAGCGCCATCCTCTGGCGCTGAACCCCGCTCTTCCAGCGGCCCTGGTGGCGGTGGCACGCTGGGTAATAGAGGTTAGGGCCAGCTTTGTATTATCAGCTGGCCCTAAGCCCGAAATTTATGGCGGTCACGCCAATATTAGACATGACCGCCATGAATTTCTATTAAATTGTTTTAAAAAAAAACACAACACAGAGAAATTTTTTTATTAGAAATAAAAAAAAAGCAATTAGGGACTCCATCTTTAATTAACAAAATCCTCTTCCGTCCGACGCAGTCCAAAACGCGATGTCCTCTCTGCTACATCCCCTGTGTATAGATATAGATGTCTATGCACAGGGAATGAGCAGACTGAGAACAATCTCAGCACTGCTACATCATCTCTGTGCACAGACATTCATGTCTGTACACAGGGAATGAGCAGACTGAGAACAATCTCAGCACTGCTACATCAGGCAGCAGGCGGGCTCTAGGACCCTGGAGCTGCACAGAGCAGACAGGACTCTTCTCTTATCTGTGCGAGTTTCCCAGCGATTACTTACAAAGTAAACGAGTCCAATGCAAATAAATGACTAAACTAGGATTGCTTCAGGCTGAAGCTTCCGAGACACATCTGCGATTTGTAAATCTCACACTACTCGCTATTACTCGCTTCCCCATTCATTAACATTGGACTCGCTAGACTCGCAACGAGTATGTAGTCCTGGGCTCAGACTCGCTAGAGTCAAGCGATTCCGAGTAATTTAGGATTCGCCCATCACTAAGTTTAATATCAAGGAAGGATTAATCAACTTTGGTGGTTGTACCCTCTTTTGGTGTCTTAAATCCATATCTACCTTTTCTTCTTGTGACATATTTTATTCTGAAATAACAATTACTTGTGGTAGATTTTACCAGGCTTTTTTATACTGATGAATACTCATACACTTCAGTGCTCTATGATGGCGCCAATGGGATAGATGCTGAAATTTGGGATTATGTAGGTATGAGAAAATATAACATAAGCATGACCTAATAATTATGTATACATGCCAAAGGTCTAGTGCTTAGACTTGAGCAAAAACATTTGCAGGATTGTGTAAAAAGCTGCAGAAAGGTCAAGAAGAAAAAGCAGAGTGGTCATCATTACATTTTGCTGTCAGAAGGTCATTGGTTAGTGATGAGCGAGTGGCGTAATATTCACACTCGCTATACTCATAATGAGTACTTTTTAATACTCACATATTCGTCCAAATAGCGAGTCTAAAATTAGTCAATTAGTGATAGGCTCCGCTCACACACATCTGGCCATAAAGCGAGTTTTTACAGGATAGGGCAGGAGGGTGGACTTTTTTGCATCTCTACAGCATAAAAAATCTTGCTGTACCCCCAGAGACCTTAACATCCATTCTGCTCTCACTGAGGTGCCAGCTCACTTTGTGTACTGAAGGGAGCCGGCAATATGTGTTAAATCATTCACAATCGACACATCAATCATAAGCCCCAGTGATAATTGCCAAGTAACGAGTATCGCGATTATCGTACTATTCATGCGAATAATGAATAGTAACGATTACACTAGCTCATCACTAACATTGGACATTTTGATGAGGGCAGTTTTATTAGAATGTAGGGGGCAGAAACCAGACTGTAATGGATCTAGTAGAGATTGAGTGGAGAGGTAACGGGTGAGGCAGGAGTAGACCAACCTCTCCAACAGTTTACAGATGAAGGGGAGATTGGAGACTGGTCTGTAGTTATTAGTGCTGGAAGGGTCAAGACAACTTTTCTTCAATAATGGAGTAATGATAGAGTGTTTGAAGGAGGAGGGGAAGATGCCAGAAAAGAGATAGAGATTGAAGATTTTGGTTAAGTGAATGGTGAAGACTGGAGAGAGACTGGAGTAGATGTGAGGTAATGAGATCAGTGGTGTATGTAGTAGGACAAGAGGAAGAGATGAGCCTGGAGACTTCTTCTGTGACTGGGTCAAATCTGGAGAGTGAGCCAGAGGAAATGTAAGGAGGGATGGGAGTAACGGTGCTTGGAGTCTGGGAGCTGATTTCCTGATGAATGTTTTCTATTTTGTCTGTGAAATAGGAAGCCAGATCATCAGCACAGAGGTCAGTGGTAGGGGCCTTCACTTTAGGACTGAGAAGAGAGTGAAAGGTGTCAAAGAGTTTATTTAGGTTGTTGGATAGTGAGGAGATCAGGGTGATGAAGTAGGTCTGTTTGGCGAGGTGAAGGGCAGAGTTGTAGTTTCTTAACATAAATTTATAGTGGATAAAGTTTTCTGGTGAGCGCTTTTTTCTTCATTAGTGTCCAGCACTCCTAGATCATCGCTGGAGAAATCGAGTTTGTGATGTGAGCCAGGGCTGTTTCACTTTGTGCTTTCAGATTCCCAGGGTGAGGGGCTCTACTTTGTCCAGGGTGTGTCTGAGAGAGTCATTGTAGTGATTCACAATAGATAAGATTGTCTAAGCACAGGAACATTTTTTTATGTTCAAATGTTTTTATTGAAAACAGATAAAATGGACAGGTCATACAATTTTTTATCAACATATTTCATCAAAATAAATTTTGGTAAATGTATATCATAGTGCAGACATCTAACTATAGGATGTTGACAAATGTAACATAGCAATAGGAACATTTTTTTTAAACACATCCAATTGTGGAAATTATTATAATTCCATGATGCATTGATTAAAATGAACTTTTGTTTGTGGGAACTGCTTTAATGGAGGCTTTTGTTTGCAAACTCAATTGGGACATTGTGTATGAGGGTGCTAAAGGGTATAATTATTGCATAAGAGAAGCAGAAAAGATATTACAATTGTTTTGGGGTGCAAAGTGGCATTATTATGTGTTATCATGTGTTTATGCAGTCAACAAGTGGCTCATGTAGAATGTTTGGTTTACCAGGTTTGATCTTGGTGGTCAATTTCTCTCCACCTTATACTTCTCATGACCTCTGCTGTCCCACATGCACAGAAACTAAGAATACTTGGTGTAGTCATGTTGCTGACCAAAAAGTAAGCAAACCATTTTAATGTCAACACAGATGATACAATTGTTTTGTGATAATGACTCTCTTTATGTCTCCGAATTCTTCACAAAGAGAAACTAAATAGCCAGATGGGACTGCACCAAATAAATTGCCATTGTGGAGGAGGACACACTTTAAGCTCTGCTTTGAGCTATTGATGAACAGTCACCATTAATTTGAGTTATAGATTGGAATTCCCAGTACTTCAATTAAACCAAGTATGCTATGGCAATACACAAAGCCACTTTCACTTCTAAAGTGTTGCAGAAATGTGTTGTTCGAAAATAGGATATCTTTTCTCCTTTTTCAAGCAAGGTTTTCTCATACAGTCTTGATGTTAAGAGCTCTGGAGCCTTTTTTGATAGTCCCAAATCTAATGTCAAATCAACTCATTAGGGTCCAATCCCTCATGAACTGTGACACGTTCAATTTCTGAACCATCATCATTGCTGACACCTTGCTATTCACCATTATGCTGCTTTATTATAGAAGGTACAGCGCTGTGCAAATTAATTGGGACAAAGCATTTTTTTAAGTAAAATCGTAAGTTGGGGTTATCAGTCAATGATTCAAACCAGTTTTAACTGCTTTGAACAGGTGTGAGTGTACAACCTTGAGTAACAAAATGTGGTTTGACTGGTTTTAGTCAGAAAATACCAGCTAGCTGCCCTCTCAGCTTCAGGTGAGAGCTTGTTTCTGTGAGGAGTGGTGTAGTGTACTTTTTCTCTGTGTGATTTGTGCCTGTAAAAATGGATGTTACTCCACGGAAGAGGTCTAGAATTATTACACTTAATGAACATACAAGTCTGACTGTAAGAGAAATCACTTCCACCGTTGGGATTGGAAAATCTAGTTTCAAGAATAATTCGCACACACAATGAAACTGGATCATTTTCTCCAAAACAAAAAGGGAAACATGAAAGAAAAAGGAAAACAACACCAAGAACTGATAAAACATTTATCAGCAATAGTAAAATTAATGCAAGAAAAACTTGCTTGTCCCAATTAATTTTCACAGCACTGTAGTTCAAGGAAAAGTGGCACTGGGATTTAAGCAGAAATAGGCACTGGATGTATATCTGATGGTAGACTTGGATATTCTGTTTTATATTTATTTTTCTTTTTGTATCCTTAGGTTTTCACCATACAAAAGTAATGGTGCCTTCACACCTGGCGAAGTCGCTAGCGACATCGCCGAAAAAGTGACGTATCAGCGATGTCGCTAGCGACGTCGCGCTGTGTAAATGAGCGGCGCGACCACGTTTTATCGCTGGTCGCAGGTTGACAGGTTTACGGGAAGAACCATAAACCTGGCAACCGGCGACCCGCAATAAAGCTGGATCGCGCCGTGTGACATCGTCAGAGCGATGTCGGCGGCGATTCAGCCTATACCGCAGCGTTGCTGCAGATCGCTCACTGGGCTGAGCCCAGCCCAGCGAGCGATGTCACCGCCCGCGTCGCTGCGACATCGCCGGCCGCAGCGATGCTGTGTGACAGCTGGCCAGCGATGTCGGAAGCGAGCGGGCACCCGTGCATCGCTTCTGACATCGCTGGCCAGATCGTGCTGTGTGACAGCACCATAACAGTCACTGGAATGATCTCTTGTCTCTCACCAACAATAGGTATAACAAATGTCATCTTATCACGTTTTCCCGTCATCCAAAACTGTAAACTCTCCACACACTGTTTTCTCTCCTAGTGAGGGGCCCAAAACTTATCTTAATCACCAAGTCTTAAGCCCCCTTTAGCCTGCCTTCACATCACGTATTTTCTTCCTGTCCGTGGGATCCTACGTTTTGTAGGACCTCATGGACAGGAGTGGACACCACAGGAGGTAACCTTTTCTGTGTCCGGGTTCATGATTATCACGGGTCCGGACACAGAAAGTGCTGGGCACTTTAATACATTGCAGAAATGAAATTAAGTAAAAGAAAGGGTTAAAAATAACAAGAATCACTATGCTCACCTGTCCGGCAATCCACCGATGCCTCCAGCACTTCCTGATGCCTGTAGGACCTGCCGTGATGTCACAACCTGGCAGCGTCATCGACTCACATGACTGCAGTTACTGTGGTAACTGGTCATGTGACCCAATCAGCTGATCGGGTTGTGACATCACGGCAGGTCCTACAGGCATCAGGAAGTGCTGGAGGCATCGGTGGATTGCCGGACAGGTGAGCATAGTGATTTTTGTTATTTTTAACCCTTTCTTTTACTTAATTTCACTTCTGCAATGTATGTATATACATTGCAGAAGTGAAATTAGACAGTACAGAGCAGTTTTAGTGTACTGAGCATGCTCAGTACAATAAAATCGGGTCCGAGGAATGATCAGCTGTTTTCTCGGACCAGTGCTCTATAGGCCCTCATGTTAATGGCCACGAATCATGTCGGATCTGATTGTGTCCAATTCGGGGGCCAAATCGGATCCGTGGCTGTCTGTTTCACAATGGACAGCCACGGATCCCAGAAAAGCGTAATGTGAAAGCACCCTTAAACACAGCGACCTCGCCAGCGATCTCACCATGTTTGACACGTAACAGCGACCAGGCCCCTGCTGCCACATTGCCGATCGTGTCTGAATGTCCTGGACCATTTTTGATCATCAGTTTCCAGCTGGGCAGCATGCATCGGTGTGTTTGATGCCTTAACAACAACCTTGTTTGCGACTCAGAACTCAGCCACGTAGGTCTGAGTCGTCAGACTAGCTGCTGTGTGACAGGGTCCCAATGACCGCCGAGGTTGTTATACGGGTCGCCGTATCGTTGCTGCATAGTTGAGTAGATCTGACTGTTTGACATCGCACCAGCGACCACATAGTTACATTCCAGTGATCCCTTCCAGGTCATATCGTTGTCGGGATTGCTGGAACGTCGCCATGTGTAACAGCACCCTTACTTTCAAATGTGCTAAACTTGTTTGACAAATGTGTTGCTTTTTGTCCTTCGCCTGGGAATGTTGAAGCAGTCACAGATATGACAAAAAGGAATCAGCGCTGTTTAGGTACTTACAAAAAGAAATAGCAGAGACAGACATGACCTGAAAGAAAGGAAATACACTGTGTGCAGAATTATTAGGCAGGTTGTATGTAAGAGGATTATTTTATTATTGATCAACAACTATGTTCTCAATCAACCCAAAAGACTAATAAATATCAAAGCTTAATATCTTTGGAAGTTGGAGTGTTTTTTTTTAGATTTGGCTATCTTAGCAGGATATCTGTTTGTTCAGTTAACTATTACTGTGCAGAACTTAATATAAATCAAATATATTCCCATCTCACTTGCTTATTTTCCCCAGGTAAACTAATATAACTGCACAAAATTTAGAAAAAATCATTTCTGACATGCAAAAGCAAAACACAAAAAAATTTGTGACCAATATAGCCACCTTTCTTTATGATGACACTCAACAGCCTTCCATCCATAGAACCTGTCAGTTGCTTGATCTGTTTACAATCAACATTGTGTCTCACCGTGACCGGGTGCTTCACGTCGCAGGCCTTTTCTTCTCCTTGTCACGGAACCGCGCCTGCGGCTGTGGGGCCCGGTGGTCCAGATCAATAAGGTTGGTTGAACAGATAAGGGGTTAATTCTTGTCGTGACACCACCTGCGGGAATTCCGTTGATTTCACCGGCGCTGCTTGGGCCTCCGGGGGATGTAATGCAGCAAGATGCGACGCTCCCCACAGGACGAGCGGGAGTCCCCGGAGCCAGAAGTTGCACTTGATGTTGTGAGGCAGCTTAGTTACCTTTAGTATGCGGAGTTAGACAGTTCTGAAAAAGTACGGACACCAATAGTCTCTGTAACGGGTCTTTACTGTATTCAGCAGATGATACATGGTATACAGATAACGGGTAACGGACTGGGTGGACTTAGCAATGACCTGTAATGTTTCAGAGCTCCGCGGTGTTCCTCCATTCTAAACTTGTTCTAGGTGAGTTGCCGATGTCGCCTTAGTGTGCCAAGTTCGGGTACAAGAGGCTACTTCAATTTCCCTGCCGGTGTATACGTTCCGGTGTGAGGGGAGCCTGGGTCCTTTTGGTGGGTACTCCGCTGGCAAGACGGCTCTGTTTGCAGCGGCGGTGGGGTACTCCTGTAGAGTGGTCCCTCCACTCCTGGTTTGCATAGCAGTGATAAACGACTTGCTAGCTTCGGAACCAGTGATCTGGTTGTAGATGGGCGCAGGTGTATTCTGACCCGTAAGTGTTCGCCCAGGGTCCGGTTGTTAAGGCACCGGGGTAATGGCGCCAACCAGTAGGTGGTCTGCGGGGCTGCACGGAACTGTGCAGGGCCCCCTCTCCTACATTCCTCCCGACCACTTCCTTCTCCTTCCTCCTTCTCCTACATTCTCCTTCTTCACACTCTACTCCTACACTCCGCCCACCAGGACCTTATTGGCCCTCTATGCTAGTGGTGCATGTAGGGTATGAAGCTCTGAAGTTAACCATGTCATTGCTTAGTCAGAGTATATTGCATCTGCAGTCTGGGATGCAATACACTCCTGTGATGCACTCGTTGCGGGGCGCCACAATTGCATGCAGCAGCCACCACAGCCTCCCAGACACTGTTCCGAGAGGTGTACTGTTTTCCCTCCCTGTAGATCTCACATTTTAGGAGGGACCACAGGTTCTCTATGGGGTTCAGATCAGGTGAACAAGGGGGCCATGTCATTATTTTTTCTTCTTTTAGACCTTTACTGGCCAGCCAAGCTGTGGAGTAGTTGGATGCATGTGATGGAGCATTGTCCTGCATGAAAATCAAGTTTTTCTTGAACGATACCGACTTCTTCCTGTGCCACTGCTTGAAGAAGTTGTCTTCCAGAAACTGTCAGTAGGTCCGGGAGTTGAGCTTCACTCCATCCTCAACCCGAAAAGGTCCCACAAGTTCATCTTTGATGATACCAGCCCATACCAGGACCCCACCTCCACCTTGCTGGTTTCTGAGTCAGAGTGGAGCTCTCTGCCCTTTACTGACCAGCCTCTGGCCCATCCATCTGGCCCATCAAGAGTCACTCTCATTTCATCAGTCCATAAAACCTTTGTAAAATCAGTCTTAAGATATTTCTTGGCCCAGTCTTGACGTTTTATCTTATGTTTCTTGTTCAAAGGTGGTCGTTTTGCAGCCTTCCTTACCTTGGCCATGTCCCTGAGTATAGCACACCTTGTGCTTTTTGATACTCCAGTAACATTGCAGCTCTGAAATATGGCAAAACTGGTGGCAAATGGCATCTTGGCAGCTTCACGCTTGATTCTCCTCAATTTATGTGCAGTTATTTTGCGCCTTTTTTGCCCAACACGCTTCCCTGTTAGCTATTTGCCATGAAATACTTGATTGTTCAGTGATCACGCTTCAAACATTTGGCAATTTCAAGACTGCTGCATCCCTCTGCAAGACATCTCACAATTTTGGACTTTTCAGAGCCCGTCAAATCTCTCTTCTGACCCATTTTGCCTAAGGAAAGGCATTTGCATAATAATTAAGCACACCTTATATAGGGTGTTGATGTCATTACACCACCAAGTCAAAACCAAGAGGACAGGGAAGGTACAAAAATGTCAGGCTGTAACAGAGTCGAAAATCCAAGCGAAGGTCAAAGTCACAATCGAGAGGGCAGCTAAGGTACAAAATCGTCAGGCTGTAGTAGAGTTGAAAATCTAGGCAAAAGTCAGAGTCAAAACCAAACACACACTATATCACTGGGGAATCAAGACTATATTTGGCGGCCTGCAAAACAGGCTCCAAGGTATTTGAAGGGCGTGGTTATCTCCCATAGGCTGGAGCTCATGGCCTGGTGATCTCAAACGGACCGCCCCTAGAACCAGGCCAGATGGTGATTCACAACTAGCACCAACCACCCCACTTCTGACAGAAGAACGAAGACTGCACCTATGAGACACCGCTGCAATACCCGCTTTTCTGCAACCAACATCACCCACAGGAGAAACACGGCAGCGTTCAACGACAGAGGCAGACATCAAAGGCGCAGGTCCATGCGAGGACATGGCCCTCCTATCATTGGCACCATCAGCCGAAGGAATCCAGCGCCTCCCAGCGGCCGAGGCAGGAACACCAGCCACTGAGTCCAACGGCGACGTGACACTAGAGAGCTGAAGTATACAAGAAATGCTCAAAGACTGCTAGAAGAAATTGTCCAAGTGCCTAGTTCTCTAGCAAGTGCCGTCACTGGAGAGGCTGGACTTGCAGGAGACAATGGACAAGGGCAGAGAGGCAACAATTCCTAGTACTGTTGAGAACAAGATGTACTGAGAACTTGGTATGGTTCTATTCCACATTATCAGCACATTAGAGAGTCTTAGAAATGAGTCGGTCGACAAGGTAGGGGCACTCGGATACCGGGTCAGGTGGTTGCTTCGGTGGGGATCACGACTGGTCAATTCCCAGTTCCATGCCCTGGACCCTCAGTGGCGGGGATGGGGGTGATGATGATGGGGGGAATGGTATTGTTACGCCACCTGTGGTTCCTGGTAATAGGGTTACCAGCGCTGCGGCCGGCTGCTGAGGTGATGGGAATGCAGCTTTGGTAGTACAGCTCCCCACAGGTGGAGCTTTACCTCAGGGCAGCGGGGCAGATGAGGGGAGTAGTAGTACTCACCTCCGGTGATGATGCTGTAGCCCTCCAGGCACCTAATGAAAGGAGAACAGACACCACTTCAACTCAAACGGTTCTTTACTTGCACCAGATGGAAACAGGTACATGGTACATTCTGGGTTAACGGGTATTTGTAACCGTGGATTGTGAAGGTTTCCTCAGAGTCTGACAGTGATGCCCTCAAGATGGCGCTCGTAGTCCTGTTACTCTCTTGTTCTGTCTCTATTTGCCCCTCTTGAGCCAAGTCTCTAGTCCTCGGGGTCTGTTACCTAAAGTCTCTGACTTGCTGGTGTCGTGAACCCAGCTGCGGGACTGATGTTGGGCTGCTTTAGGGGTTCTTCGGCTCCCTGTGTGTGTCGGGCCCTCAGCTCGCTGGTCTGTAGTTAGGGTTGAACCTTGCGTCTATCTACCTCGGCTCCTGTATGCCGGTTTCGACCTGGGTCCCCAGCTGGCTCCAATCAGTCCTGGGTAAACCCTCTTCTGAATCTGGGCCACCTCTCTCCTAAGAGGCGCCCTCCACTGTGGCCGCAGGGTCCCCTGCGTCCTTCTTCCTCGCTCTCTCACACCAATTGTCTGACTGTGCTGTCACTCCCCGTCTCCAGCTCTCTAAGCTCCACCCCCTGGGACCTACTGAATATCAGTCCCCTGTTTTAAAGTGGCCTGTCTATGGGTGTTGGGGTGCAGACTCTAAAGATTTCCCCACGTCCATGGTTACGGAGTGTGGCGCCCCGCAACGAGTGCGTCACAAGGGAGTATTGCAGCCGCAATATTCTCTGACAAAGCAGTGAAATAGTTAACTCTGAGATCCAACCCAACATACAACACCTAGAACAGGGGACCAATCATGGGTCCTAGGGGTGGAGTGTTAGGGTAGTAGAGCAGAAGAGACGAGAATCGAGAGAGGAAGAGAGAGGAGCGGGGGCTCCGCACTCCGTGCGGGCCCCTGGGCCGTCACCGGTCGGGTGTCAGCACCTGAGGCCTTAACCACCGGGATTGGGCTTATCTACACGGGTTCCCAAAAGACTCCCGTGCCCACAACTTACAGCCAGTTCACTGGTACCGAAGCTGGCAGCAGTTCACCTCTGTCACGCGAACCAGCCCCGTGGAGGAGCAGCTTTATAGGAGCACCCCACCACCAGCCAGTTTCCAGTCGTCTAACCAGCGGTGTACCCACTGAGGGATCCAAGGCTCCCCAAAGCATCCAGAACGTACATCATGGATAGGGCATTGAAGCAGCCTCCCCGTACCCGACCTGGTATTCCTGGGCGACGCTGGCAAAAAGGAGGAACTAAGTAGGTAGAATGGAGGAACACTGCGGATCTCTGAGGAACGCTATCACTGCTGAGTCCACCCGGTCTACTACTCAACCACTGTAAGCCATGTACTGCTTGCTGGTTACAGTAAAGACCGTTGCAGAGACTATCTGTGTCCGTGATTCCTTATTAACTGTCCGTCATTAACTAGAAGGTAACCGCAGCTGCCGCACAACATCTTGAGCAGCTCCAGCCCCCGGGGATCACCGCTCAGCCTGTGGGGAGCGTAACATCTTGCTGCTGTCCATCCCCCGGGGTTCCGCAGCGTCGGTAGCCCTTACCGAATCTAGTCATAGGTGGCGTCATGAATAAAAACAAATTAAACCCCTTTTTAATCTGTTCCCGCAAGACGTCTTCAACTTTGATCTGCACTACACCGGGCCCCACTACCGGCAGGCGCGGTCCACCCGTGACAAGGAAGGAGAAGAATCGCCTGTCTAAACCGGAGTCCCGGCCACGGTGAGTCAGAAAATGGCGTCACGAACAGGATACGAGCAGGCCCGTTACCCAACGGGTATATTGTGCTTAAACTGGACTTTATTGTCTACAATTGGACTTTGTTCGTCCCTAAAAGAACTTCCCGCCTTTTCACCGTTGGGTCAAGATGGCGCCCAAGATGGCGTTCCCGCCACAAGAAGCCGCCACGTGAAGCCCAGGAGTGAGTCAACCCCCCCCCCTCATCGTGGGAGGGCTAAAGACAAAAGGCGCCAAACTCTTTGTCCGCCCTGATTGCTCGAATCAACCATGGGGGCGGACCCCAAAGACTTTTCCCACCATTGGACTACAAAAGCCCAGAGGAAATGGGAGTGTCAGAGACATACCGACAGACGGAGAAGACTTCTTCACGAGCTCTACCAGAACGCTTACCGGTTGAACGGGTGTGGTTTCCCTCCAAGAAGAATGGCCAGCACGAGACTCCAAGACCTGATGCGGGAGGTCGAGGCGGAGGCCAGAGCAGCCATAGGCCAACCGGGTCCGGATCCTGCCCTTACTATAGACGGCAGCCCCGACTTCTGGCTAGAGGCTCTACAAGACCTCCGGGTGCGACTACTTGAGACTGTGGAGTGGACGATTCGCAGCTGGAGCGCGACCCTAGGCAGAAGACTCCATCATGCGATGCAGCAGAGCCGACCGGGTACAGCTTCTCCAAGCCCAGACGACATCGCCAGCTTTTCCACCACCTCACCGTCGCCCACCACCTGTCCAGCTTCGTCACCGGAGCCCATAGACTGTGTTATTCCAGTGAGGACCACAACTCGACCCGTTCCAGCGGACGATACCGCAGCCGACCCTGTTCCAGAGCCGGAGCTTCCAACACGCTCCCACGAAGAAGCCGATCTCTACCTGGTTCCACCTGCGGAACCTGCGACTGGTTTCCACACTACCGAGACTGTCGCCTGTTTCTCCCTTGAACCGGAGGCCTCCTCTGCAACTACAGAGGCCTACCTGGTGACCGGGATTGAAACACCACTTCCCGCTGCTACAGAAGAAGAGGCAGGCAGCCTGGAAGTCCTGCACAACGACCCCGAGGAGAACCTTGCAGCACAGCCACCCACCGATCCAGAGGATTCCATCCCATCATCTTCGCAAGCCGTGCAGCCCGACGTAGTCATCGAGGAGGTCGAGGAGGATGACGAGGAGATCTACAGTTCACCTGAGGATCTCTACACCGGGTTCGCCTGGGGAGACACAAGGAACCCTTCTGCCGGGCGATCAGCTCGGGTGCACTGGTCGGGTGCCGCCGCAACAGTATCTTCTCCGGTTCCGTTGAACCGGGCTCCACTCCAGACTGCCCACCAAGCTCGAGCGGTTCAACAACCAACACGCCGTAGTGACTTTATCCACACGCCGCATCACTCCGACGAAGAGGTACGTCGTATCCGGAGAGACGAGTGGCACACTCGACTGCAAGCCAACATGCAGGCTAGCGCCGAGGCCCGCCGCCAATCTCCATTACCTGAACAATTCCGTAAAACCGGGCCCCTTTTTAATCTGTTCCCGCAAGACGTCTTCAACTTTGATCTGCACTACACCGGGCCCCACTACCGGCAGGCGCGGTCCACCCGTGACAAGGAAGGAGAAGAATCGCCTGTCTAAACCGGAGTCCCGGCCACGGTGAGTCAGAGGCACCACACCTTTAATTGGGGTGCAGTACCTCCCTGTGACGCCTTGCCATAGGGGCACCACAGAAAGATACGGACTCTGCTCAACCATCATGCGGCGTGCCTCAAGCATAAAAGGATGCGGAGTGAGGAGCAGCTATGTCTCATGTTGGTAAGACAGAAGTCGCCTTCAACTTAAGTCACAGAAAAAAGGACAGGTTCTGCAAATGGTGGAAGTGACAGCTCTCTAGTGGGGAATGAGGTGAGAAGAAACTGCAAACATAGAGACAATTGCAGAGGTCCTAAAGAGAAGTGATGGCCACTAGAGGAAGGTGTGGCCTCACCTGTTCGGCAGAACAGACCCTATAGTAAAAGTGGTCGAGTTCTCAGAGGACCCAATTATATGTCGAGCTATGGATCCGGGTCTGAATACTCCTGGCTCCTTGAATCCAAACCCGAAAGCAAAGGTGAATTGAGGAATTGGTTCTTAAACGCTGGAAGTGATAGAGAAGTTTGTCGGCAGAGAGACAGCCAAATATACGCAGCAAGAAGATGCTATGATAGACCTGCCAGAGAAGGATGCAGAGGATCTAGAGATGACAAGTCTTCTGGCGGCTTGAGGCTGAGGGACTCAGACAGTAGCTCCTGCAGTGTACAACATATCATAGAGTCAGACCAGACAGGAGTACAACTCTAACTACTGGAGTCAGCCATTGAGAGAGAGAGAGACAGGACAAAGAGACATAGCCAAAAGATGTTCTGACTGCAAATGGACTGGTACCAGTGACGGACCGTGTCTCAAGGGTACAAGCCCAGGGCTGGACAGTAGACACAGGTGCGAGGGAATCACACTATTGTACTGATTCCTGGGGGTGGGGAAGGCCTCACAGAGATAGGACTCATACACATGAGGTGACAGAGTCTGACAGGTTGACAGGGTCTGACCTTTGGTGGCGACATAGACTACCCCTTGTAAAAGGAACCTATGGTGCCAAGCTGGACGGCTTTAAGCAGAGGGGGGAAATATGTGAATGGCTGCATTAATAATGGCAAGTATGCATCACACAGACAGAGGTCTGTGGCAATATAAATGTGAATGTTTTACTGTGACTTGCAGCATTTTCAAAAAGGGTTAATTGCATGCAGCTCTGTGTTTTTTCTGCTTGAACACACCTCCCCACCAGGTGGTATATCATGTGACTAGTTCTAAGCCACAGGATGTGATGTCAGCGCAGGTACTAGAGGTTGCACAGTGGCTTTTGTAGCGCATGGGAGAAAAACCATGTGTTGGAATGGAGCCTGCCAGAACTCCTGGATGTCGAGACTGGACAGAGCAGTCTGAAGCCTGCAGAGCTGTGGGGAGCAGGTAACCTCAGAGTATGGGGACGTATGTATATTGACTGGTTGAGTGAATAAACTGTGTGGACATGTACGCAGGAGTAACAGGCGTTACAGTATATGGGGTTTGTGTAACACTGAAACATAATGAATAGACTGTACTATAAGTTGTTTATACTGTTTTTAAATAAACCATCTGGACTTATTTCATAGAAGAGACTGTTGCTGTGTATTGGTTTGTGCTGCCAAGCGAGTGTACCCCAAAGTGTGTAAATAAAAAATAAAAAATTCTGCTAAACCCCTTGTATACATGTTTCACTATATAGTTTGGCACACAACCTCTCACCGCACTGTCTCATGTGTAACTGAATAGCTTAAAAAATAAAAATCTGCTGTTGGTCCCCGAGGGCGTCCTCCACCACTCCCTACTCGTTGACAGTTTATTCTAGTGCCACCCTCGATCCAGCCTAGACTGATCGCATTAGGCCAAGCTGTAGTGAAAAAACTTGTTGTGATAGAAGAAAATTGACTGCAGTTTTGACATCAGCAAGCCTATTTTGGATTGAATCAGCAGAAAAATGGTACTTAACAAAAATTATGTTCAAAATTGTCCCCCAGTGTACTGTGCAGGGCACTATGTAGCTTGTTTACAGGTTATTAAAAGCGATGAGACAAGGATTTCTGTGTCTTACATTTTGCAGAAAGAAGACATGGATGTAAGAAGTTGACAAACAGAGAAAACGTTACTGTTATGTCACTGGATTTATCTCTACAGTAGACACCTACATGGTGTTTTCTGCACAATTATATATTTTTTTCTTGAGGGATTGGGAAAATATATCTATATATACTTGCAAAGTCAGTGGGGTCCATGGATATCAGCATTAAGTTGGTACTTGCAGGTCAGGGCCTAGGTACAAATGTTACCCCACATTTTCTTTAATGTACAGCCGTGTGCGTAATGGTCACGGGCGCAAATCGTAAATGATGCCTGCATTACAATACATGCCACTGGACAATCAGAGGCCTACAGCTGAAATTGGCTTGTCAGTAATGGGCGAAAGTCAGTGGTTGACTTCTGCATCGGCTAGATGAGAATATTACACATCATGGTGACGGGGGAATATAAGAAGACTCTTTTTTTAATGTGTTGGAAAGGAAAAGATGACAAAAGTACTAGAAGAGGCCCAGGAAGGAGCCAATGAAGGAGCCACACTACCTCTTTACCTCATCCCCTCAAAGCTCTGCCCTGGGACCCTTACTTTTTTCCATTTATACCCTCGGCCTGGGACAACTGAAAAAGTCTCACGGCTTCCAGTACCATCTATACGCTGATTACACTCAGATATACACACGTGGTCAAAATTGTTGGTACACCTCGTTTACTGAAAGAAAAACCCACAATGGTCACAGAAATAACTTGTATCTGACAAAAATAATAATAAATTAAAAATCTATGAAAATGAACAAATGAAAGTCAGACATTGCTTTTCAACCCTGCTGCCACAGAATTTAAAAAAAAATTAAACTCATGAAATCAGCCTGCACAGAAATGACAGTCTCTTAACTTAGTATTCTGTTGCACAACCTATTGAAGCAATGACTGCAATCAAACAATTCCTGTAACAGTCAATGAGACTTCTGCTCCTCTCCATAGGTACTGTATTTTGGTGACTCCTCAAGAGCAAACTGCTCCAGTTGTCTCGTGTTTGTAGGTTGCCTATTCCAGACGCCATGTTTCAGCTCTTTTCAAAGATGCTCAATAAGATTTAGGTCAGGGCTCATAGAAGCCACTTCAGAATAGTTCAATGTTTTCCTCTTAGCCATCTTTGGGTGTTTTTAACTATGTGTTTTGGGTCATTATCCTGTTGCAAGACCCGCGATTGAGACCAAGCTTTCTGACACTGGGCAGCACATTTCTCTCTAGAATCCCTTCATAGTCTTGAGATTTCATTGTAAACTGCACAGATTCAAGACACCCTGTGCCAGATGCAGCAAAGCAGCCCCAGAACATAATAGAGCCTCCTCCATGTTTCGCAGTAAGGACAGTGTTCTTTTCTTGATATACTTCATTTTTCCATCTGTGAACATAGAGCTGATGTGCCTTGTCAAATAGTTAAATTTTTGTCCCATCTGTCCATAGAACATTCTCTGAGAAGCTTTGTGGCTTGTCAAGATGTAGTCTGGCAGATTTCAGTCTGGCTTTTTTTATGATTTTTTTTGACAATGGTGTCCTCCTTGGTTGTCTCCCATGAAATACACGTTTACTCAAACAACGATAGATGGTGTGATCTGACATTGATGTTCCTGGAGCTTGAAGTTCACCTTTAATCTCTTTAGAAGTTTTCCTGGACTCTTTTGTTACCATTCGTATTATCTGTCTCTTTGATTTGTCATCAACCTTCCTTTAGCGACCACATACAGGGAGTTGGCTACAGTCCCAAGGATCTAAAATTTCTGAATAATATTTGAAACTGTAGTCACAGGAACATCAAGCTGCTTGGAGATGGTCCCTTTACCTTTAACATGCTTGTTTATAATTTTTGTTCTAATCTCCTGAGACAACTCTTTCATTCACTTCCTCTGGTCCATGTTGAGTGTGGTACACACCATGTCACTAAACAGCACAGTAAGTATCTGTAGCCCTGTATACAGACCAACTGATTGGTTACAAGATTGTAGACACCTGTGATGCTAATTAGTGAACACACCTTGATTTTATATGTTCCTTTTGTTACATTATTCTCAGGGGTACCATCATTTCTGTCCAGGCCGATTTCATGAGTTTAATTTTTTTAAAAATCTGTGGAAGCAGGGGTGAAAAGCAATGTCTGACTTTCATTTGTTAATTTTCATCGATTTTTTATTTATTATTAAATTTTTGTAAGATTCAAGTTATTTCTGAGACCGTTGTGGGTTTTTCTTTCATTAAACAAGGGTTACCAACAATTTTTTACCATGTGTGTATGTACTGAAAAGTGCACTCACTCATCTTCCCTACCCGATCTATCTATCACAATAAATGACATCACACGTTGCCCTGTACCGGAAGTCCGCTGCCTCGGAGTAACCATTGACTCTGCCTTATCCTTCAAACCGCACATCCAAGCTCTCACCACCTCCTGCCACCTCCAACTCCAAAATACAGTTGTGCTTAAAAGTTTACATACCCCGCAAGATTATTTGCTTTCTGTGCCTTTTTTTTTGAGAATATGACTCTGTGTATGTGTATCCATAACTCTATGTATACATATCCATTTCAAACTAGTAACATTAACTTACAAAGCTGTTTACAATTGATCTCCCCTATATATCTCTGAACTAATCTTCCAATATCATCCAACTCGTAATCTTTGATCCCTCCCAAGACCTCCTTCTTTCCTTCACATTTGTACGTTCCTCCTCCAACCACCTGCAAGACTTTTCCCAAGCCTCCTCCATCCCCTGGAATTCTGCATCCCAACACATCCGACTATCTTCTATATTCAGAAATTTCAAGCAGAACTTGAAAACCCTTCTCTTCACAACAGTTTACAGCTTGGAATGACCCTACTGCCACTGGAGTTGGCACTCCACCATCACCGGAGCTGGCACTAAATCATCTCCAGACTCGGTGCTCCACCACCATCGGAGCTGACCCAACCTACTGTTTCTCTCCCCATTAATCCATAGAAAGTAAGCCTGCAAGGGCAGGGTCCTCTCTCCCCTCTGTACCAGTTTGTCACTGTTAGTTTGTTCACTGTATTTTAACCCTTTCTCATGTACAGTACCATGGAAGCTATAAATAAACAATAATAATAATGAAGGGGTGACATTATACAAGGAAGGGACTCTTTTTTCAGGACATGATTAAATAAAGGGGCCAGTGTGGAAGACATTATTACTTGGGGGTCGAAATGCATGTCTTTATAGGAAATAGTGTAACGACCAGTCACCGGTCGATGTGAATGTGAGATATAGCACTGCTATGAATGACTCCGACCGACCACAATGTGATAGTAAACCAACATCTCCTTTTATAACTTGCAACAGATAACAGAGTTTCGCTTTCCAAGATGATATGGGCAACAATAGCCGCAAACCACAAATTATGCAGCCTGAGAAATCCCAAATGTTTCATGAAGAGGAGCACTACTACCCCCAAGGTTAAGACACTCCCTCCCTTCTCCTTGACAGAGTCTACCCGTGACCGTGACATAGTTCTCTCAGGGACATAATCTTACACCTTCTTCCCACCTTAATTACAATAAATCCCGGGTTACCTGTTTTCTCCCTGATATATCTTTATGCAACTAATAATTCGAACCATAACAATGTTCATACAGTGCACTGTCCTTTTTGTGAGCATTCAGAGCAGATGCCCTGACTCAATATCCGCAAACAGTATAAACCTGAACTCGTTACTTTGACTTCGACCACTAGATTTAGAGTCAAGTTTCCTAGGTTACCAAGTCCTCCGATACAGCCAGGAGCAGGTGAGGATTCAGAATCAGTCCCAATACAATACTGATCCACTATGCTCTCCTATAACAATCACGATTACTAGAGTCCTGGTACACATGAGCTCAAATAGTCACTCAGTCATCTGCAGTCTTTACAAAGGGATATCTTTTGGGGATGCTGCAAACCGTATCTAACTTTCCCTACCTACTTAAATAGTCGGTGACTTGTCGCACATCCAGGTTTACTCACAGAAGCTGCTTCCTCTTTACCACATCGTCCACTTCAGATCTCCCATGGCTCTCAGTGCTTCTGTGTCTCTCAGGCAGGTCTGATCTTCTTCTCTCCATCTTCTCTCAACTCTTCCGCCCTACAGCTGCCCCGTATCCTTAAAGAGGACCTGTCACCCCCCGGTGCTATGCTGACTAAATGCAGCACTGAATGTTACGCACCCCAGGGTATGGGAACTCGGGTATCTGGGCCCTCTGCTGCGGTTGGGATGTCACTGGTGGCCGGCCCATACCCGTGGCCCTGGTGGTCAGCTTTAAAAAGGGGTTAGTTGAAATGGGAATAAAGTTCAAGTTTACGTGACGCCACCAGTGGTACCTGTTGACTACACCAGCACTGCGTGGGGCCTCCAGAGATGATGGATGGGCAGCTAGGTGTTGATGCTCCCCACAGGCGGAGCTGGATCCCTGGGGAATTTGGTAATGATGATGAGGGATGGAGCAGGGAGTCGGCCGGGCTGTTAAATAATGGGACTGTCTTTGTGGATTGCAGTGGCGCGGGTAAGGAACCGACACACACACCAGTGGTTGTTTCTTTACCTTTTATTGGTGGAGTTGCAGGTAAATGTCCAGGGCACTACCGGTTGTTCAGGAAGCACTTCTGGATCTCCACAGTGAGTGGGTATAAGGCCGGCTTGTCTCTTTTCCTATGTGTGAAGCCCCTGCCCCGTGTGAAACTTGGCTGGCCTCCTCTGCTCTCCTGTCACCTGTCTTGTCGCTGGGAAACCCTCGATGGACAACCGCTATTCCTCTCTCCGCGGTGCCTGGCTTGCTGGTTAGTGACTGCCCAGATGCCCCAGAGACTGAAGTCTGCATGGTGGTATTCTCTACTGGACCAGGTGCTCTCCAGTAGACTCGGACTCCGGTGTCTGGGGTGCTGTTTGGAGTGAACCTAATGATGGCTCCTCGGTCCCCACTTTGCTCTCTCTTCTCTCCCCACCTTCCGACCCCACTCTTGGGCCCTGCAGGACTACTTCGAAGGCTATTCAGGGTCACTGGCTCGGGCCTAGTGAGGCACCAACCACCAGGACATCTTCACAGCTCTTGTAGCGTCTGCACACTCTAACTAACTCTTTCCCCAGCACCAGTATTTATAGGGGATCTTGCCTAAGGGCAGCAAGTTGGGCTCCCCTTACTGTGCTGGGGTGGTAGGTGTTGCTTGTGTTTGTCTATCCACTGTGGAAATCCATCCGTGCTGTAAGTGAGTCTGTGGTTACCTGTGTGAGCAGGGCACCACATTCCCCCCCAGGTAAGGTCAGTACTCCTGGACTGAGAAACATTTTTGGTTAACATATATATATATATATAATAAGAGGTAACATATTTACAGAGTCTCAAAAAACAAAAATTTACAAAAACCACTGAAAAATGGTAAAGCAGGTACAGTCCATACAGTGCTAGTCCATCCACGGCAGGCTGGAAAAAGTAAGTTAGTTGTCACAACCAGTCCTGTGACTATGGTCCTTTTAAAGTTGGAAAACAAGGGGAAAAGTTATTTTGAAGAGTCTTTACAGTACAGTCTCTGCAAGCCCCGAGTAAAAATGGATAAAGTTTTTCAAAAGTTCAACAAAGTTGAATAAAGTCCTTACAGGTAAACTCTATGTAGCCTTAAAACTTCAGAATACACAACAACATTTACTACGGGTGCCTCAGCGTAGGAGTCCTAGGTACTGCAGGGGCCTCTACTGGTCATAAGCGCTTTAGGCTTCCTGGCCCTGGGGTCACCTATTGGCCAAGATTTTGCTCTCCCTAGATAGCTCCTTACGCCAACTCCACTCACCCCTCTTTTGATGTTGTGTACCTGGTGTGACCTGTTTTGGCCTACTCTTCACCCTTTTGTGCACTACTACCGTATATACTCGTGTATAAGCCGACCCGTGTATAAGCCGACCCCCCTACTTTTGCCCCCAAAAACAGGGAAAACCTATTGACTCGTGTATAAGCCTAGGGTGGACAATGCAGCAGCTACCGGTACTGAAAAATTTAAAAAATGAAAATAGATACGAATAAAATGTTGAACTTTTATTTTAAATAGAAACAGTAAACTACCAATGCAGCAGACCACTGTCCTGTTATAAAGCCCCCTATCACTGGTATATAGCCCACCATCCCTGTATATAGCAGCCATAACTAGTATACAGTTGCCGCCAGCAGGGGTAATACAGGCCCCCCAGCAGGGGTAATACAGGCCCCTCACAGGGGTAATGCATACAGGCCCCCCACAGGGGTAATACAGGCCCCCCACAGGGGTAATACAGCCTCCCCCAGCAGGGGATAATACAGCCCCAGCAGGGGTTAATACAGCCCCAGCAGGGGTTAATACAGCCCCAGCAGGGGATAGTACAGCCCCAGCAGGGGATAATACAGCCCCAGCAGGGGTTAATACAGCCCCAGCAGGGGATAATACAGCCCCAGCAGGGGATAATACAGCCCCAGCAGGGGATAATACAGCCCCAGCAGGGGATAATACAGCCCCAGCAGGGGATAATACAGCCCCAGCAGGGGATAATACAGCCCCAGCAGGGGTTAATACAGCCCCAGCAGGGGTAAATACCGCGGTCACATGATCGCATTCAAACAGGAAGAGCGTGGAGGACGCCGGAATTAGAAGCCGCGCACGCAGACGCAGCAACTGGGGGACCCGGGTGCCTGCAGACCGAGCCGAGGGGGTGAGATTACCCGTGCTGGGGGGCCTCTGTATACATGGGGCGGGCAGGCAGCGGGGAGGCTATATTGTGCAGGGGAGCAGCAATGTACTATGCGCTGCTCCCCATGCATAATTAATGAGCGGCACCACGTGAATTGCCGCTCATTCTGCAGCCTCCCCCCCGCCTCCTCCTGTGCCCGGACACAGCCCCCACCACACCAAACACCACACCAAAAGTATATGACTCGTGTATAAGCCGAAGGGGGACTTTTCAGCCCAATTTTTGGGCTGAAAAAGTCGGCTTATACACGAGTATATACGGTATTTACATTTTCATTCTTATCAGTACTGCTATTTACATGTTACTTTTCATTGTGTTTCTGCATTACACTTATTGTGCCCAATCTTCATACCTGGACGGGGTTGACCCCATGTGCTGCGACTAGATCTACGCACTACTGGTATAGATGTCTCAGGTGATGTGTCTGGAGAATGCAATGTGGGTAAGTCAGGTAAGCGTCAACGTGGCCTCAGACTCACTACAGGACTAGCAGGTGTACCGATTGCAGGATCCTCTGGTTCTCTGACAACAGGTGTTTCTTCCTGAATTCTTGAGATGGTTTCTTGAGACTGGTAGAAGTTGATAATTGGAACTATTACTGCTCCTTCGTGTTGGGGCCAATCATCTGGGAAGTCTCCAAGTATTGTGGATATGACTTTCTTTTTGGGCTCTAGACATGGAGTTGGGGGTTCACAGGATTCTGTTTCTTCTTCTGAAAGTTCTTAAAGGTTTTGGGTCTTCCATGCTTCTGGGCACTTTTTCAAATGATCTCTGGAAACCGTTTGTATAGTTTTTCCTCCATTTTTACTGATGAGGCAAACTTTGGTGTTATCAAAGTTGCATTCCAAAACAGTGTAGGGTTCTCTTTCCACTTGATCATCTAATTTATGTCTTCTCCGTTTTCTTTTTAAGACAATACTTCCGGGAAGTATTGGCTCTGCTGGTGCACTTTTGTTGAAATTATTTGCTTGCCTTTGTCAGGATTTTTTAGATTGTCTTCAACGCAAGCTTGGACTTGTCTATACTGTTCTAGACGGTTAGGGTACCTTTACACGCCGCTACGGCAGGATGGATGCATCCCGCTACAGGCTACAAATGTAGCTTGTAGCGCCAATATAGCCCGTCGTAGCGGCGTCTGAAGACGTGACGACACAGCCGGCAACAGATACATCTGTTTACGACCTCTGCTCGAAAACAGAGAGCTACAAAGCCGATGGTAGCAAGATGCATCAGCGTGTAAAGAAGTTACGGAAGGGAACTCTGGACACCCTGCGATGTAGCTGCAATGTAGCTAAGGCGTGACCCTGGCTCCGTGTTACCGCGCCCCATGTGCGATCATTGGTGGAAGCTCCTGCATGACGATTGGTAGTCGCTGCATAGGGAGGCATATTTAAGGAGCTGACCAGTCACACTACACAATTGCTCGAGCGTGCTGTATTAACCAGCCTCTTGCGATGCCTGCCCAATCATGATGTTCTGGCTTTGTCCTATCACCATACGGACGTCTTGTAATCCACAATTGTGGCACGCCTATGTGCTGTCCCTGCTGCACCAGGTCCGCCCATATTAGCTTGTTGTAGCGTTGTGTAAATGAGGTACGCTGAGCTACAGATGGCTACTTGAGACACCCGGCGATGCAGCTAGTTACAGATGTCACGTAGCGTAGCGCACCTTATGGCGGCGTGTAAAGGTGATGCGTTGAGCGTTTGTAACCGTTTGAACGTGCTCGTGCACGTGAAGTAGCGGGATGCATCCATCCTGCCGTAGCGGCGTGTAAAGGTACCCTTAGTGTTCCAGTCAGAGTTACAAGTATCTGCTTAGGGTTCAACAACTCCTAATTCCAAATCTACTGGTAATCTTCCTGTATGTGCTTTCATGAGATATGTGGGTGTACAGTATGTAGAGCTCACTTGGATGTGATTGTACATGTCTACTAGATCAGACAGTTTTTCTGGCCATCGGTTTCTTTCTTCAAGAGGTAGTATCTTGAGCATGTCTATTACAATGTTGTTCATCTTTTCACATAACCCATTGGATTGAGGATGATATGGTGTAGTTCTTATCTTCTTACAACCATAAAGATGACAAAACTCTTGTAAGATTTCGGCTTCAAATGCTGAACCTCTTCCGTTAAGACTTGTTCTGGGTAGCCTAATGGCCTACAGAAGACATTTTGGAAGGTCTTTGCGGCTGTTGCAGCTGTGAGATCTTTTATGGGTGCGACCATCAGGAATCTAGAGTAGTGGTCCACTATTGTCAAAGCATAAGTGTAGCCTGTCCTGCTTGGAGTAAATTTCAATTATATAGCAGGATATGAGTTCTCCCCAGTGACTGTTTATGTCACACCTAGGGAGATGGTTTCATCATGTAAACTAAATCAGTATTAGGAAGTTAAGAGGTTAAAACTTAACATTTAATCGATTATTCTAAAAGACAAGATTGTCCCACAAACTATACACATAAATTATAACAGTGCCCAAGTGTCACACTATTAAAAAAAGCTCCGTTACCATGCTAGGAGCTGTTTCTCATTCGAAGGTGTTACCCACAGAGCTCAGTCTGCCCTTCAGCGTAGTTCACCTTCAAACCTTTATGCAAGTTATATATAGGCTAGTGTTATCTCTTACGCCCCACAATAACTTGCACTATTCCTGCATATGAAAATCAGACAAAGCCCACTTCCCCTTTGTATAGGAAAGATCTCACCGGCTTCTTTTCATCGGGGCAGGTTTCATTTAGAGTTGCTTCCTTTCTCCATTTCTTGGAACACGATAGTAGAGGGAAAGAATAGGAGGGAGAGTCAACGAGGAGCGGGGGCGCCATGGGCGGGGAGGGGGTACTTTAGGGTGCCAACCTCCGCAGCTAGGTAGGGACAGAGGGGAAAGTGTACGAGAATTCAGACGACACTTAATCTATCATTCTCTACTAATCTGTCCTAGCCTTACTTTCTCCCATATTCTTAAATCTCACTGGAAGTAACGTGACCCCCCTATAGCATGTGAAAAAGGAAATACCATCTTCCAGTCTGTGTCCATATATAATATGTGATATTTATCTGCCCCTATTGGGTTAGTGTGATCATGCAGTAAAACCATCATGAGAATGTCACATGTAACGAGCTCTGTCCTGAGGGGACGCTTAATGATTGTCAAAGTAACTAATTTCTGTTCCAAAAGATGCAGATAGAACATAAATGGTAGGAAACTAAGACTTTTGCCTTACTTTGGATAAAAGGGAGTGTTTATATGGAGGTAAATGCTCCTTTACTAGGAGGAATAGGATCTGGTAAAGAACCTGCCTCTCTTGATGACCTCATAGCCCGGGGGAGGAATCAATGAGCCCTAGATTCCACCCACTACTGGAAACGGACTGGGAATGAGGTGTGGAACGCATGCTTGCGTTCCACAGAAGCGCCGGACCGTAAATGACGTCGCGGAAGGATACGCGCGTCATTTCCGGGGGCGGGGGACGCCGGGCGACCGGGAAATACGGCCATAAAAGCTGCGGAATGGCCGCGGCGGCGTCCTCCACACTCAGACCACCAGGCTATGCTGGGTAAGTACCCAGGGGGCGATAGCACAAAAAGGGAGACTGGAACTATATATATAGATCGTGGTGCTTTGCACCAAATGGCATAACTAAGAGGGAATAATATCTAATGTCTTGTTTCACAGAGGCATGTACCATCATAGGGGGCACCTGTAACTAGGACCCCACTGAAAACCAAACCACATATCCCGTGATGAGGATTATAAGTCCGAAACGCGTAGGAAGTGGAACATGGTGGTGATATATAGAATACTTGAGGGTTCCAAACCAGGCTGTCATTAGCAGAAGGACCTCCTGGAAGGAAGCAACTCTAAATGAAACCTGCCCCGATGAAAGAAGCCGGTGAGATCTTTCCTAAACAAAGGGGGAGTGGGCTTTGTCTGATTTTCATATGCAGGAATAGTGCAAGTTATTGTGGGGCGTAAGAGATAACACTAGCCTATATATAACTTGCATAAAGGTTTGAAGGTGAACTACGCTGAAGGGCAGACTGAGCTCTGTGGGTAACACCTTCGAATGAGAAACAGCTCCTAGCATGGTAACGGAGCTTTTTTTAATAGTGTGACACTTGGGCACTGTTATAATTTATGTGTATAGTTTGTGGGACAATCTTGTCTTTTAGAATAATCGATTAAATGTTAAGTTTTAACCTCTTAACTTCCTAATACTGATTTAGTTTACTTGGAGTAAATTTCACATGGTCCAAGGCTGCGTTGTTACAATGGATTGGGGTGGAGCTCTCTGACTCTTATGCCAACCCAGTAGAATCTGTCTTTGAGCAACATTTCCAGGTTTTTCCACCCAAAGTGTCCAGTTTGGTTGCGGTAGGCATTTAGTACCATTTGGATTTCGGTTCGGGGTACTGCGATCTGCCAGATCATTTCATGAGTTCTGGGGTTGATGTATCTTGTACAGAGCTTTTCCTGGTAAATGAACAATTTGCTTCTTTCATTCCACAGGTGTTTAGTTTCTGGTGGAGGATTTGGAGTTAGTTTTGCGGACTCCTGAGTTATCAGTCCTTTTACTAAACTGATAGCCAGGTAACTATCTTGAGATTCCTTCCTACCAAGGTGTGGTAACGGGTTTACTACTTTCTCAGGAAGTTCTGTGTGAATTTGTTGACACTGAGATGTCCTTGATGGTACCTTTACACGCCGCGACGGCAGGCTGGATACATCCCGCTACAGGCTACAAATGTAGCTTGTAGCGCCAATGTAGCCCGTCGTAGCGGCGTCTGAAGACGTGACGCTACAGCCGGCAACAGATACATCTGTTTCCTAGCTCTGCTCGAAAACTGATGGCTACAACGCCGATGGTAGCGAGCTGTATCGGCGTGTAAAGAGGCAACGGAAGGGAACTCTGGACACCCTGCGATGTATCTGCAATGTAGCTAAGGCGTGACCCTGGCTCCGTGTTACCGCGCCCCATGTGCGATCATTGGTGGAAGCTGCTGCATGACGATTGGTAGTCGCTGCATAGGGAGGCATATTTAAAGGAGCTGACGAGTCACACTACACAATTGCTCGAGCGTGCTGTATTACTCAGCCTCCTGCGTTGCCTGCCCAATCAGGATGTTATTGCTTCGTCCTATCAGCGTACAGACGGCTCGTAATCCACAATTGTAGCACGCCTATGTGCTGGCCCTGCTGCACCAGGTACGCCCATAGTAGCTGGTTATAGCGGTGTGTAAATGAGCTACAGCTGGCTACTTGAGACACCCGGCGATGTAGCTAGCTATAGATGTAGTGTGGCGTAGCGCATCTTGTCGCGGCGTGTAAAGGTGATGCGTTGACCGTTTGTAACCGTTTGAGCGTGCTCGTGCACGTGAAGTAGCGGGATGTATCCAGCCTGCCGTCGCGGCGTGTAAAGGTACCATAACTGATGGAAGGCGGGTAGCTCTGTCTCTTCCAGCTCATCCTCGTCTGCTCCCATATCTGCTAAGTGAGGCATTTTGGATAAGGCATCTGCATTGCCTTTGTTATGACCAGCCCGGTACTTGATGGTAAACTGGTAATTGAATAATCTGGCGGTTGTGGAGCCCACTGGGACGGGGTACTTGGTGCCGGACTGGTGTACTGCTGGGGGATGTCACGGCGGTCCTGGTCCGGACCGTGTCCCGGGCCCGCACAATAAAATGGGGGGTTATTTACAGAGGATTTGTCACTCGTGACGCCACCCACTATATGCGGCCAGTAATGGGGCCGCCGCTGCTGCAGAACCTCCGGGGATGATGGGATAGCAGCTTGGATGGAATAGTTCCTGTGGGCAGAACTGGGTTCCCCGGGGCAGTGGTAGTAGTAGTTAAAGCCTGTGAGGATAGTTATTGATGCTGCAGGAGAGTAGGGGTAGCAGTAGAGATGATGAGAGTAGAGGTAATCGCAGTATATGAGGGCAAGTGGGGCTTCAGTATAAGGATCACACACACTCACGGTTTCTGTTGTTTTCCAAGTCTTTACTTGCAGATGGTAAATCACAATATTGTCCACGGAGTCTGTACCAGGTTGCTCCCACCCTGACCGGGTCCTTGGCTTCCTACTTAAGCGCTGTGTGTGGCCCTGCTGCTGCTTGTAGCTGTACTGCTGGCCCTGTCTCTGCTCACGGGTACCAATATGCTAGGCAACTTGAGTCCTCTGTGTCACTGACCCCTCTGTGTTGCTTTGCTATGGTGCTGTGAAGATGGTGGACCTTCACTATGCCGGTGTTTACTGTCCTGTCTGTCTCAGGCACAGCCTCGGATCCGGTATCCGTCTTGAGCGCCTCCCCGGGGTCAAGTTTTTGGGGTAACTCTTTATCCCGGGTATGTTCCTCTGTTCCTCTGTCTCCTCTCCTCAGACCTCTCAGGACCTCCACTTCCACTTGACTCTGCTCCTGCTCCAGACTCAAACTGAACTGAACTGTCACTCCTGCTCTGTGGTAAACAACGTAGCTCCTCCCACTAGTGCAGGTGCCACCTAAACTCCTCCCACTTTCTAGTGTAGTGTTGTGTGGGGAGTGAACCTGTGTTGATGTTTCTGTTGCCCATTAACCCTTGGGGTGCCACATTATCCATCTCTGTTCCATGGCACCCAATTTTGCAGTTTCCAGGTGGGTCAAGGGATTATTATCCGTGAAGACAGTGAACTTGTTAGACGCCAGGTAATGTTTAAATCTTTCTGTGAAGGCCCAGACCAAAGCCAGGAACTCCAAATTGAACGAGCTGTAATTGTCAGGGTTCCTTTCCGTAGGGCGAAGCTTCCTACTAGCATAGGCTCACTCCGCGGTGCTTGGCTCCCTGTTTGGTGACTGCACAGATACCAAGGAGACTGAAGTCTCCACGTTAGACCGGTATTCTCTACTGGGCCAGGTGCTCTCCAGTAGACTCGGACGCCGGTGTCCGGGGTGCTGTTTGGAGTGAACCTAACGATGGCTCCTCGGTCCCCACTTTGCTTTCTCTTCTCTCCTCACCTTCCGATCCCACTCTTGGGCCCTGCAGGACTACTTCGAAGGCTGTTCAGGGTCACTGGCTCGGGCCTAATGCAGCACCGACCACCAGTACGTCTTCACAGCTCTTGTAGCGTCTGCACACTCCAACTAACTCTGCCCCCAGCACCAGTAATTATAGGGGATCTTGCCTAAGGGCAGCAAGTTAGGCTCCCCCTACTGTGCTGGGGTGGTAGGTGTTGCTTGTGTCTCTGTACCCACTGTGGAAATCCATCCGTGCTGTAGGTGAGGCTGTGGTTACCTGTGTGAGCAGGGCACCACAAATGCAGCATGTCTGCTGCATTCAGGGAAGGGGTCCCCCATGTTTCTAGCCCCCCTGTAAGTTGTTAAAAAGGCTTTAGAATGTGTACAGATAAGGAGTCCAGAGGGACTTACTCAGTAATGAGTCATTGCTGTTGCTGGTGTCCTCCCCGCCTCCAGCCCTCTCTGTGCCACCTCCAGCCCTCTCTTTTTCAGCCTCCTGAGGGCTGGAGGTGGTGAGGACACCAGCAACAGCGATGACTCATTACTGAGTAAGTCCCTCTGGACACACACAGGAGGCTGAACAAGAGAGGGCTGGAGGTGGCACAGAGAGGGCTGGAGGTGGGGATGACACCAGGGAGCAGTGATTACTCATTACGGAGTAAGTCCCTCCAGACTCCTTATCTGTACACTTTATAAAGTCTTTTTAACAACTTACAGGGGGGCTAGAAACATGGGGGACCCCTTCCATGAATGCAGCAGACACGCTACATTCAGTGCTGCATTCAGTTAGCATAGCACCAGGAGGGTGACATGTCCTCTTTAATATCTCTTTCTTCACTTCTTGCCTCCACATACAGCTTCCGGTCTTTTTTTTTCCTCACTTTGGCATATCTTGTTGCATGGTGTCTTCTAGTGGCTGGACGAAGTTATTGCAGCAGAATTTTTCCATTTACAATTCAAGAATAAAATCAGGAACACTAGTAAATACCCACATGCCACAATAGATTGCTACAATAGTCCATACAACATGCAGGGGGTCCTGGGCTAAATTTTCGTAAATGGTTCAATCATGCTTCGGGTATGCCACTGTGTACAGCTGATAATAGAAGGGAATGACCTGTTTGGAATATGTTCTCTTCTATAAGATGTATTAATAATAGAGGGTACTGTTCTAGTTGTAACCAAAAATATACATAATGACAAGAAAAAATTCTTTATTCCCTTTTAGGGATAAACAGCTGAAAAGAAAAAGGAGCACACAATAGTGTATATCTGTTGGCGGAATGCGTAGAAATAAATAGTAGATTCGCTCACCTATTTGGGTTGTGAGACGTCACGACCACCTTTTTCGCTTATGATAACTTTAGATGTCAAGCTCTTTTTGCAGTCAGCAGCAGTCCTCCCACCAGTAGTGATCCAGGGTAATAGATATAAGAATAAGGAGTTGTTGTGGTATTCCTGAGGGAGGGTTTTACCCCAAAATGTGTAGAAATAAATACCACCATATGAATTCAAACAATCTTTGATGCTTGGATTATTTTGGAGTGGGAGCGCGGCCACAAGTCTCTATTCTTATACATACTACCCTGGTGTATTCCCTTTTAGTATGAAAATATCACATGATAAGGTAGGTTGTAAGTTTATGTATTTTATTAATATTATTATTATCTTTTATTATAGCGCCATTCCTTCCATAGAGCATCACATGTAAACAAGAGGATTTCGTAGTAATAAATACAATAATCATGAACAATATAAGTCACTGACTAGTACTGAAGGAGAGAGCACCCTTCCAGCGAGGGCTCACAGTCTACAAGGGATGGGTGGGGATACAGTAGGAGAGGGTAAAGTTGGTCAAGCAGCGGTATAGTGGGCAGAGGGTTACCAAAGGCTGTAGGCTTGTCGGAAGAGGTGGGGGTTAAGGTTCCTTTTGAAGATTTCCATGGTGGGCGAGAGTCTTTTGTGATGGGACAGAGAGTTCCAGAGTATGGGAGTTGCATGAGAGAAATATTGTATGTGATTATGGAAAGAATAGATGAGATGGAAGGAGAGAGGGAAATCTTGTGAGGATCGTAGGTTACATGCAGGTAAGTACTGGAAGACTAGGTCACAAAATGTACGGAGGAGACAGGTTGGTGCATGGCTTTGTATGCCATGGTTAGGGTTTAGAACTGCAAAGGGAAGCCAGTGAAGGGCTTGGCAGAGAGGAGAGGCTGGGGAATAGTGGTGAGACAGGTGGAATAATTGGTCCGCAGAGTTTAGGGTAGATTGGACAGGTGAGAGAGTATTAGATGGAAGGCCAGAGAGTAGGCAGTTGCAGTAGTCAAGGTGGCAGATGATGAGAGCATCTGTCGAGCCCAAGGCCCGTGGGGTACTCGGGTATCAGGCTCAGAGTGGTCCACGGGGATGTCACGGGTGACGGTGCCTGAGCCCATGGCCTGGATGACACTTCAAAGAGGGGTTATGTACAAGGGGATAAGAGTTTGTTGTATCTTGACGCCACCTGTAGTACCTGGTGATGCCACATTCCTCCAGAGGGCGATGGTATTGCGGCAAGGATGGCAAAGCTCCCTACAGGTGGAGCTGGTCCTCCGGGGCAGCGTTGCTATAAGAAAAAAGGTTTATGATGTCGGCACAAAGACACGGAGGCAAAGTCACTCTCCCGGGTACTTTACTGTAAACAGTCAGCAGCAGTATACAATGTACACAGCTCAGCAAGATGTTAAACAAACAGGTAGCCCTACGGGTGGCTAAAAAGTGGATGCCAGGTGGTATGGAGGTACCCGTAGTATACCTTAGTTGATGAACCCGTGTCCTTTCTTCCCCACCTAGGATTAGTCCAGACCCATTTAGTTCTTGAAGGTACTTTAGGGGCTCCCCTCCCTCACAGTGAAGAAGCAGGTGAACCACTCCGTGTGGCAGGGTGCTGCAGCCGATGAACAGACCGCAGCAGCCGGTTGAGGACCTTAGAGCTGGACCCTGACCATGTCCTTGGTTCAGCGTTCCCGTGGTGGACTGGGGAAGCTCCCTGGAGTATGGCCGCTCCACGCTGGGGTTCCCCCTTTCTCCCTCGGGCCCAGACTCACGCGTCAGGCACCCTCTCTCAGGATCCCCTTTCAGCTTTCCTCAGGATCAGCCTGCAGCTGTCATGTTAGACCTCCCGACTCACTCCACACTTGTGGCACCCCAAGGGTTAATGTGCCACAGTAACATCACACGGGTTCCCTCCCCACAACACACTGACACTACACTAGCACCTCTGGGCCAGGAGGGGGAGCTAAACCAGCTCCCTTATATACTCCGGGTCAAGAGGAAGTAGTTAGTTTTAGTAGAGAGTCCAGTTCCTGGGAGAACTGAGGGAGACTGTAGTGTAAAGGAGCTGCGTCAGGCTTCTCTACAGTCCGTTCACTGATTCCAAGCCTAGCCAGGGTCTGAGGGAAGGAGAACTGAAGACAGAGAAACACATCTGGGAGACTGAGTGCCATCACCACTCACCCCGGAGGAGCGCACAGAACGGATACCGGATACGAAAATGTGGCTGACATACACAGCACAGTAAATCCCGGGATAGTGGAGGTTGTAGATCAACACTGTACCAGAGCGAAGCAACACGGCGGGGTCAGAAGCACACGGAAGACTCAAGTTGCCAAGCCAAGGGGTACCTGTGAGGAGAGAGACAGTGCCAGCAGCTCAGCTAGAAGCAGCAGCAGGGCCACACACATAGCGCAGCAGGAGGAAGCTGAGGATCTGGACAATGTGGGAACAACTCGGCCACAGTACAGACTCCGTGGACAAAACTCTGCTACTACATCTGCAGTAAAGCTTTGGAAAACTTCAGAAACGTGAGTGTGTGACCCTTGAACCCGTCTCCACTATCACCCCCTTACTACAACATCTAACACTTCATAAACTCTAAGTTCCACTGCCCCAGGGAATCAGCCTCTACCTACGGAGAGCTGTTCCATCTAAGCTGCCCAACATCATCCCCGGAGGTTCTGCAGCAGCGGTGGTCACCTAACAAACATTTATCCCTTGTAAATATCCCTTTTTACTTGCGGAACCCGGGACACGGTCCAGACCAGGCCCTCCGTGACATCCTCAGCAGCAACCCGGTCCGGTACCGAGTACCCCGTCCCAGTGGGCTCCACACACTCCTCCTCGACTCCAACTCCGACTCTTTTCTACTCCCCCTAGAGGTGACTATGTCTCCCTCCCAGAATTAACCTCTAGTCTGGGAGTGCAGGAATGGGTCCCACCCACCAGCCCAACATCCACTTGCAGTTGGGGAAAAATCACACTGCTTTTATGAGTGTAATACCCGGTGTGACGCCTGACCATCGGGGGCGTCACACATGCACTAGTGTTTTGCAGATTCTTGGTTAAGGAATGTACGGATCTGACAAATATTTTTGAGTTGGAGTCAGCAAGAGGAGGAAAGGGCTTGGTATGTGGTTTGAAGGAGAGACCAGAGTCAAGGGTTACCCCAAGGTAGCAAGCATGCAGGAGTGGGGAGAGTGATCAGTTATTGACTTTGATGAATAGGTCTGATGGAGGCGTCGAGTAAGATGGTGGAAAGATGATGAATTCAGTTTTGTTCATGTTCAGTTTTAGAAAACGAGTTGAAAAGAATGATGGAATAGCGGACAGATACTGTGGGATTTTGGTTAATAAGGAGGTGATATGCGATCCAGAGAGGTAGATCTGCATGTGATCAGCATAAAAATGATACTGAAAGCTGTCGGACTCTATGAGCTGGCCCATGTTGAAGGTGTAAGTGGAGAAAAGAAGGGGTCCTTGTCCTATATCGACCACGTTGCAAATCTTTCTCAGTGAAGCTAGTGAGTTGTATGTGGCTTGTTACATATGCGACATTCTATCATGCTACATATCCATTTTAGCCAGCTCTTAATTTTTGCAGTACACATGTTCTATATAATATAATTACTCATTTTATGACAATATTTCCAGGTGTTGCTCATAAATCTGCAATAGATGAATATATAAGGGAACAGTATTTTCTTCTACAGTACAAATAAGGTTAATTTGATGTGTGCAACGCCGAGCTCAGAAGCAGTGAACGTCACATGCACATGATTGAATGAAGCTTATCTTTCAGAGCGGAGTACAGTGCGAGCAGGCCGTCCATTCCACTGCTATTCATATTTGCTCTTCTGCAGCTGAGCGGCACGTGGTGCACCTCGCTGATCAGCATCTGATACGTTTCTTACACCTTTGTATTTTAGCTGTAGACTTTTCACTAGCCTCAGCTTCAAGAGACTATAAGCATTAAAAACACTGCAAAATGAAATATGCCTTTCAATTGGGATAAAAGATTCAGCAAAATATAATATTCTGGGAAGAGCTTACTAAGTGTGGCTACTACGTATGGAGAACTGTCTTCCGCAATAGATAGTTCCGTGACTAGAGTATGGTAGAGTAGCTACAGCCTTAACAAATAAAAGCATAACGCTGAGTGACATGGAAATATATGGGCACAGCAGCCTTTGTTGATTATAACATTAACTGCAAAAAAAAAAAAGCTCTTTGACCTACCAACAAACACAGTACAGAACCGGGAAAATACTCCCCAACCCTCCAACTCGGGGTTGACAAATGTCACAGTGCTGTTCCATCTTCACTTTTTCCTGTTCCCCAGCACTGTCCCAGTGGGAACTAACCCACCACTCAATAATGAAGTGTCAACAAACCACTGATGTGAGCCTACCTCATAAACCAAGGCCATCGATGACCACCTCATCTCCAGCTGCTAGGACATCTCTATAGTTAGTACAAATAAAACTAACACTAGATCCAGAGTTTTGTGATAGGAAACTAAAAAAAAACCCAATAACATAGGTGTGGGTGGGCGTGATATTTACTGGTCTGGATTCCTTGGCACAGATGACGATCCTGGGTTATCTTCTTCTTTTAAGGTATATTCAAACTTCTTTCCCCACCCTTCTACAACTTCCTAACCAATCCTATACTAAATCCCCAAGCCCTGAATCCCCAAGCTCATTTACTCTCTTTAGCCTCATTATTCCAAACCCAGTCATGCATGGGCCTGCTCTAGCTACGCCCATTGCGGCCCTATCTTTCTTATGGGGCACAAGTGGAGACATTTGGTGCCAGATTTATGGTGGGTTTACACGTCCTGATATCGGGCCGATATCGGGACCAATGACGCGGGAGCGCGCTTTTTGAGCGCGCTTTTCCCGCTATCGCATCGCCGGGTTACACAGCCCGATATCGGGATACAACGTCCCGACGATGTGTACGCCCACCAACCCAGGAACGACCATTTAACATGGGAGTGAATGGGTGACGTGGGCGTACACATCGTAGTTGGGCTGTTACACGGTACGATGCGGCTACAACGGCCATGCGATATCGGGCGGTTGAATAACACGCTCATTCAACCCCGATATCGTTTTGGCATCGTTCCAGCATCGCGTTGTACGTTCAAACCGTACAACGTGCGAACGATATCAGGTCCAACTCCCAAACCACGTGACTTTTGGTCGGAGTTGGGTCGGAGTTGGACGCCGATATCGCGACGTGTAAACCCGCTATTAGAGAAAAGCAAAGTGGTCAAAGGGGTTTTAGTTTAAAAAAATTAATTAGTTGCAGAACCTCTTTTCTAAAATTTTGATCTTGTGTCGATTTCTTTCTTTCTTTCTTTTTCTTCTTTCCTTCCTTCCTTCCTTCCTCTTAAATTCCAAGACTTTTGCAGTTTTGTTTTGTTTTAAAAAAAACTGCTTCAAGCTGCTTAATATGTGTGTTAAGTGTAGACTGCTCTGCAGTCTCTGAGAGCTGCTCCACAATAGTTTCAATGGGAGTAAGTTTCTCTTTGTACATTAATAAGGGTTAACATGGTATGTGTTGCTGTGGCTCTGCAGTATGTGTTGCTGTGGCTTTGTTTATAAGGTGATGTGGTTGATGACCACTCCTCCAGCCTTTAAATAGTCCCATTACCCATCACCTGATGTTGCTGGTAGAGTTCACACTCTGATCACTTATCTGTATGGATGCTGTGTGCAGTTTCTACTGAAGCCCTTTAGAAACTGCCTTTTCCTTGGAGTTCAACATCATGTATGGAGTTTTGCTGTTTTGGCCTTGACCCCAGGGTGGAGGTAAGAGGGTGTTAGCCTAGAGCGGGTCAGGAGCAGGGCAAGGGTGGCAGCAAAGACATTCTCACCTTCAGAAGCAAATACCCAACGCCCTCCAAAGACTGATACTCCATTCTCTCCCAGCATCAAAAAATCTAGACTGCGTTATGCAAAAATAATACATGTGAGGCATTAGCTGAGGTTTTCGCACAGTACAAAAAATCTTTTATGTCTCTACATAAAATCCATGCAAATCCATAAATGTTCACCAGGCGATGAACAAGTGATCTTTCTGGGAATTTTCTTCTTTTAATAAACCATTGCTCATGGACCAACATTTTCTCTTGAAAGAAATATCCTTTGTCTCACTATCATCCTGTAAAAAATGATACACGATTGCCTTCATTTTAGATCATTTGGTTTATTACTTTGAGAAAAGCTCTGATCCGGTGCCAAAATGCTTTGGCGTGAATAAACAACTTTACTTTGACTCTCTGGATCTCCTCCTTTCCATGAGGGCAGCCCGCATGTCATGATATTTTCTGCTTGATCTTAGTGCTATAAAATGTGTTGGTGTAGCTTTAAAGAGGACGTCTTACCAAGTCATGAATGGCCACATATTAATTTCTAACTGTACTTTAAAGTTGAGATATTTAGCAAACAATTGATCAATTCTTTGAGCCACCCTGCTATTCCATGGCAATCACATATAGGGCGGACCTGCTCTACGTTTTTATATATATATATCTTGTGCCAAGATGGCCTCCTGAATACATTGAAAGCAATTCCATCTTGATGCAACACATACCTGAACATTTCTGAACAGCTCCCATGGAGCCAGAAGGATAAGTGCAGATAAAGGCAGACCAGGCCTGAACATGTGCAAGCAAATTCTACAGACATCCTGACATTTTCAGATCTGACCCTCACACTGCCAAATCAGCAGACCATGAATGAGGGCAGAGCTGGCCCAGATAAATATGCATGCAATCAAATAGAGCGTATGGGAAGGGGGGGTGGGCTGTTGTGTGTGAACAACAGCGCAGGCCAATCACAGTAAAGAAACAAAGAATGGAAAACTGAAGCAAGTGAGCACGCCAAAAGCAGGGATCAGCCACAAACACAAAGCAAATAAAAAAAGTCGAGAAGCCAGTACTGCCTATGGTCAGCATGCAGTACAAAAAGTGCATATGCACATATTAATTTCTAACTATACTTTAAAGTTCAGATATTTAGAAAACAATTGATCAATTCTTTGAGCCACCCTGCCACTGCAAGGCAATCTCAGATAGGGCGGTCCTACTAACATTTTTATATATAACTTGTGTCATTACGGCCTTCTGAATACATTAAAAGCAGCTCCATCTTGATGCAACACATACCTGAACATTTCTAAACCGCTCCCATGGAGCCAGAACGGCAAGTGCAGAGAAAGGCAAACCAGGCCTGAACATGTGCAGCAAATGCTACAGACATCCGGACATTATCAGACCTGACCCCCACCCTGCCAAACCAGCGGACCATGAATGAGGGTGGAGCAGGCCCAAATAAATGTGCATGCAATCAAAAGGAGCCAAAGGGAATGGCGGGTGGGCCTGCTGTGTGTGTACCACAGCCTAGGTCAATCACAGTAAAGACAAAAAGAATGTCAAACTGAACCAAGCGTGCACGCTGAAGTGGGGGTCAACCACTAACAAATAAAAAAGCTGAAAAGCTTGTGATTGGTCTAGGCCGCTGTACACACACACAGCGGCTTTATCTTCCCCATAGACTCTATTTGATTGCATGCAAATTTATCTGGGACTGGTCCACCTTCACTCATTATGTGCTGGTTTGGCAGTGTAGGGGTCAGATCTGATAATGTCTGTAGCATTTGCTCCAGATGTCCGGACCTGGTCTGCCTTTATCTGCACTTGCCCTTCTGGATCCATTGGAGTGGTTTAGAAATGCTTTAGGTATGTGTTGCATCAAAATGGAACTGCTTTTAGTGTATTCAGGAGGCCGTAATGGCAAAAGATATATATAAAAACCTAGAGTAGGAAGGCCCTATCTAAGATTGCCGTGAAGTGGCAGGGTGGCTCAAAGAACTGACCAATTGTGATCGCAGCACCGTGTGCCTGCTTCACATGGATGACACAAATCACACAAAATACTGCACTATATGGGAGAAGGCTGCATAGATAATACTGCACTATATGGGAGAAGGCTGCACATATAATATTGCAGTATATGGAAGAAGGCTGCACATAATACTGCACTATATGGGAGAAGGCTGCATATATAATACTGCACTTTATGGGAGAAGGCTGCACATATAATATTGCAGTATATGGGAGAAGGCTGCATATATAATACTGCACTATATGGGAGAAGGCTGCATATATAATACTGCACTTTATGGGAGAAGGCTGCATATAAAATACTGCACCAAATGTGAGAAGGCTGCACGTATTATACTGCACTATATAGGAGAAGGCTGTACATAATACAGTACTATATGGGAGAAGGCTGCATATATATAATACTGCACTATATGGGAGAAGGCTGCATATATAATACTGCACTATATGGGAGAAGGCTGCACATATATTAGTGCACTATATGAGAGAAGGCTGCACATATAATACTGCAATATATGGGAGAAGGCTGCATATATAATACTGCACTGTACGGGAGAATGCTGCATATATAATACTGCACTATATGGGAGAAGGCTGCATATATAATACTGCACTACATGGAAATGATATGAGACTGCATATATAATACTGCACTATATGGAGAGATATGAGGCTGCATACATAACGCTGCACTATATGGAGAGTTTTGAGGCTGCTCTATATGGAAATTTATAAACCTGCACTATATGGAAGGTTTTATGGCAGCATCATGTGGAGAGTTTAGAGGCTGCACTATATGGAGAGCTATGAGGCTGTATTATGCTATATGGTGGGTCTATGAGGCTATATTATACTATATGGAAAGGATATGAGGCTGCATTATGCTATATGGCGAGGCTATGAAGCTGTATTATACTATATGAAAAGGTTATGAGGCTGTATTATACTATATGGAGAGGTTATGAGGCTGTATTATGCTATAACGAGTGCTATGAGGCTGCATTAGGAGATATAGAGGGATGTGAGGCTGCATTATATTATATGGAAGATAATGGGGGTTCATTATAATAATTGAATGACTAAGGAGGCCTACCTTATGAATAGAGGACTATGAGATGCGTTATAATACATAGAGGACTATGGGGGTACATTGCAATATATGGAGGAATGTGGGGATGCATTATTATAATTCGATGACTATGGTGACGTGAGGAGGCGGACCATATAAATCAGGATGGGGGACCATATATAACATGATGAGGGACATTAATGCATAATGAAGGGGATGAGGGGTAAATTTGTGAGTCTTTAAAGGATTTAGAACGTTACATGAGGCGCATAAATTTCATCAACACGCGGGGGAGGGGGAAGCAGGTCTAAATTTGCACCGGGGCCCGCCAGACTCTGATTACGCCACTGAATACAGTGCTACATAAATATTATAGGCCACCGGCAATAGCTGTTTGGGAGTTTCATCTGTGTTATGCTAAATATGAAGTGTATTCTATTATGCTGTGCTTGCCAAGTTTGGTTACTTTTTCCTGTTGTCTTTCAGCAATTAACAATGAATAATTACCCTGTAGAGTTATATTAACAAGTAATAGTAAATAAATGGCTTCATTTACTATTCAGCACAATTCTCACTTGTCCTCTACAAGTTTTGGGTCTAGCAGTACATCTTCATGTGGTGGTGCCACGTGTCGGCACAATGCATTTGAGCTTTTCACAACAGTAATATCCGCTTCCTTACAATTGTTGCATAAACATATGCAGGTTAGACAAGCGTCTGTGCTATCAGGTCTCATTAAATTAACTAAATCCAATTAGCACAAGTTGACTAAATGTACACTGATTTACATAATGTGTTAATCAGACCTAGAACTCAATAGAATCTCTTTATTGATATCCAATGGTTCATTCAGAAGTAGGAAATCAAACCTAAACAGGCTATTAATTTGCAAATTAAGAAATCCTATGTTTAGAGCTTCCTTAGTTTCACTAGATTATGTTATTATTAGGAGAACATATGTTTCTATTTAATATTAAATCTGCCACAAAAGGAAATCCTCAATCTAATTTAGCGAGAAATTAATTAGAGATAATAAAGGCTGTGAAGTTATTACTTCTCCCATGAATGTGTGGAACAGTTATCAGATTGATTCCAAGTTTCCACCTTGGTCTTAGGCTGGGGTCACACTTGGGCTGGGACCCACGTTTACAGGCAGCGCTAAAATCGTAGCACTTTCTGCCATTGCAGACAGCGTTAACGGCACGCGCTGCCTGGAAACCTGGGTCCCAGCCCAAGTGTGACCCCAGCCTTATGGCCACTTTACACGTCCCGATATTGGCGTCAAACTCCGACAAAAAGTCACGTGGTTCGTGCGTTGTCCCCGATATCGTTTGTGCATTGTTTGGTATATATGTCCAATACGATGCACGAACGATGCCAAAACGATATCGGGGATCAAATGAGCAGGCTCTCCAACAGCCCGATATTGGATGGGCGTTGTGGCCGGATCGTGCTGTGTAAAAGCCCAACAACGATGTGTAGTACAACGTCCCCTATTCTCTCCGATGTTAAATGGTCGTTCCTGGGTCGGCCGTACAAGGGGCGTACACATCGCAGTTGTGTTGCCTGCCGATATCTCGCTGTGTAACATCTCCTATGCGATCTTTTAATTCTGCCCAGAAAAAGCGCGCTCCCGCGGCGTTGGAACCAATATCGGACCGACGTTGGGACATGTAAAGTGGCCATTAGAGTGAGTCAAATTTTTGGGACCTGCAAAGCACTTAGGAATCAGGGGGCAGTGATTTTTGTCACTTACATGCCCTAAAAAAATAACATTTATTTTAGAAAAAAAAGATTGATTAAGGATTGAGGATTGAGTAGTAGTTGTAAGGGTTAGTCGTCATTCCGATTTCCATCACTATTTAGGATCTGAGTTACATCAGTGTTCGGTCAGCGGGCCAGTTTTTAAAATCAGTATTTTATCAGTGATTTTATTTTATGCAAAAAAAGTGGAATTCCAAAGCTTCTCTGATACATTAAATGTTAAAAACAGAGAGAAAATTGATGGCACACGGTCTCATAGACTTGTATAAGTCATTTTAAGTGATAAGTGAAAAAAATATATGGACATGTGAAAACACCCATACACTATAATAGATAGTTTCCTGCTGTGATAAACACAGATCGATCAAGCATGTGAAGAAAGACATCTCAATAAGTACTTAAAGTGAAACTGTCATTACAAAGGTTGTCCATTACTTGTCCCCAAGGGTATGGAGTCGGGAAGCCAAAAAGTCAACTCCAACGCCTCAATTTTCCCAAATCTGACTCCGAATCCAACTCCAGCAAAATGGACATCGCCTCTGACTCCACGTGTCCGACTCCAGAGCCCTGATTGTTATGTGAAGATTGCTCTGCAGTCTCTGTGAACTGCTCCTCAGTGTAAGCAGTTAGCTGGGAGCAAATCCCCTTTTGCTCCTTAGTGGTTTAGTTCTGTTTCTGTGGCTCTCCAGTACTAGTTGTTGTTGCTGTGTGTATCAGGTGATGTGGTTGACCCCTCCCCCAGCCTTTAACTAATCACGTGACCCATCACCTGATGTCACTGATAGAGTCCATTCTCTGCATGACCGTAAGCTGTTTGGATGCTGTTGCAGTTCCTGCTGAAGACGTCCTGTAATTTTCCCGAAGATTGCCATCTTGTGTGGGACTTGCTTTGCTTTTCCTGGTCCCTGGATGGAAGTGAGGAGCTGATAGCCTTGGGTAGGTCAGGAGTAGGGCAAGGATGGTAGCCCAGACATCTTCACCTTCAGAGGTACTTCTTGGAACAGGGTCAGCTAGGGACCCACAGTCTAAGGGTCAAGTTAGTACCCCTGATTGTTTTTGCTCATCACTGCCATCCTTCTAACTTACCCTCTCGTCCATTGTAACCACCTTGTGACACTACTAGGACAACTACTTCTCATTCCTCATATTTGCCCCAGTTAAAATAAAAAAATCTCATAGTTGCCTCCCATTTTTGTGCAGTTTCAGTGGTGTCAGCACTCACATTCCTGGCACTGAGGATGTTACATCATTTGAGCTCCAATCACCGCCAGCTTCCTTTCACTAATTTTGGATGCATAACTAATTACAAGGACGTGAGCAGCAGCTGCTCCTACTTTCTGTTGATTATTCCAATGTCTCAAGACGGGGAGAAGGAAGGGGTGGAGCTCGAATAATGAAATAATCTCATATGAGCTCCAGGAACACAAGTGCTGACACCGCTAGAAGAGAGGTGAGTATAAGCTCTTTCTTTTAATGCGGCAAACATGGGAATGAAAAGGGGTTGTCTGAGTAGTGGACATCCGAGTAGTAGAAAACCACTTTTAGATCAACTCTCATTAACTGTCTGTATGAACATGTAGGTCACATAAAGTTGAATATAATGATTAGAGATGAGCGAGTAGTGAAATATTCAAACTCCCTATACTCGTAACGAATAGGTCCTAATACTCGGGTACTCGTTACAAGTAGCGAGACCAATGTAAGTCAATGGGAAATGCAAGTACTTTCGCAGTGTATCTATATGCACTGCGAAAGTGAAATAAAAATTAATAAAAGGTGTTAAAATTAAAAAAAAATCATACTCACCTATCTGACGGCTGTCCGTGACCCGTGTCACACACCACCTGATCGCTACCGGCCATCTGATTGGCCATCAGATTTAAGGTCCTGGCAGCCCATCGGATATGTTCTTTTCGGGTCCCGAGATAGCCGTCGGATAGGTATGTTATTTTTTTTATTTTTAACACCTTTTATTAACTTTTATTTCACTTTCACACTGTATATAGATACACTGTGAAAGTGAATGTACTACTCACTACTCCTAATGAGTAATCACAAGGAAGTACTGAATAATTACGAGTATACTCGCTCATCCATAATAATGATGCCTTGATATCTGTTATCCAATGTCTTATTTCAGAGAAATTAATTTATTTCTTAATATGTAAATGAACTGTTAAAATCTAATAACGCAAAAATAAATAACAAACCAAATGAAAAATATTTATCACTGGCCATATATACTTATGCAAAATAAAAAATAAACCAAAAATGTACACATATTTAGTATCGCCATGTCTGGAATACTAAACTAGATCTTTAAATCTGTTACTCCAGTTAACCCTTTCAGTGAAAACTGGAAAAAAAAATATAAAATAAAAAATGAGCCACAGAAATATGCTTTATCATCATTCCCTCCCAAAAAAGTGGAATAAAATGAGATTAAAAAATCGTATCCAAATAAAAATGGTATAACTGAAACAGTCATCTTGCCCCGTGAAAAAACAAATTACAATACAACACGTCAGCAGAAAAATAAAAAAGTTATAGCTCTCAGAATAGAACGATGCAAAAACAATTCTTTTTTTATATAAGCTATTTTATTGTGTAAAAGCAGCAAAGCATAACAAAATGATATAATTGCAAAGGAGAGTGTTACTGGGCACTGGCGGTGTCAAGGGTAAGATGTCAGTAGACTACAATATGTGGAGACCAAGTGGCGTTGCTCAATCCCAAAGAGTAGTTACAAACTTTTACATAGAAATAGACGGGTCCAATGGATGGACCCGTGGAAGCGTTGAGACACGCGAAACGGAGCGCCCATAGTCCTCTCCGCACCCCCACCCCTCCCTTCACTGTGTAACCCTGGATTCTGCTGCAACGGAATAAAGCACCTGCACTAATGAAAGTCTTGTGGTGAGTGCCATCTATTTCTATGTAAAAATTATATAATTGTAGTATCACTGTGATCATACTGACTCGAAAAATAAATCTGTCGTATCACATTTAAGGTGAACGGTGTAAAAAACAAACAACAAGAAAACTTCCTGAATGTTTCATGTTCACTTTGCCTCCCAAAAAATTAGAATACAAAAGGGTCCAAAAATGCTACATGCTCAAAAATCATACCGATAAAAACTCTACCTCATCCCACAAAAAACATTCCCTCACATTACTGTCAGCAGAAATCTATAAAAATGATAGCTCTCAAAATATGGTGCTATAAAAACTTTTTTTGAAAAAAAAAAAAGCTTTTCTTAGTGTATGATAATAGCTAAACATACAAAAACTATATAAATTTGGTATCGCTGTAATATTACCAACCCAAAGAATAAAACTGATTTATCACTTAGGCTCGGGTCACATTTGCGGCAACATTTTGAAATCCTGATCCAGTTTCGAGCTGTCAAAAAGCTCAAAACCGGATCAGGAACCGCTCCCCATAGGAGCCCATTTTGGTAACTGGAGGACTGTGGCGGCCCTGGTGATCCCTCACCAGGTACTACAGGTGGCGTCACGAGACAACAAACTCTTATCCCCTGTATATAACCCCTCTTTGAAGTGTCACCCAGGCCACGGGCTCAGGCACCGTCACCCGTGACATCCCCATGAACCCCTCTGAGCCTGATACCCGAGTACTCCACGGGCCTAGGGCTCGACAATCACATATTAATGACCCTACTGATAGATCATCAGTATGTTAGTCGAGGACAACCCTTATAACAAATGTAAACCTCGTTAGAAATAAAGGCATTTACTTATGATATAAAATTTCATTTGAATAAAGGTATTTGAATGTTTTCTGTTGTGCTTAGAATGATTCTGTATGTGCATTTATTAGTGTAAGGCGGCCGTCACACACACAGATATCGTGAGCGATATCGTTAGCGATCACGTGCACGCGCGATCGCTAACGATATCGCTCACATCGCTGGTGAGATGTCACACAGACAGACTCACCAGCGATGTGGAGCAGCGAGATCGCTGGTAACTATGGTACACATCGGGTTACTAGGCGCCGCGCGGCGCTTAGTAACCCGACGTTTACCATAGATACCATCTCCCAGCATAGGCTCAGCCGCTGGGAGATCGTTCATCGTGGTGTCACACACCACGGTGAGGCAGCTTGAACAAGCGATGATCGCTTGATTTGAGCTCCGGCTCTCATATCTGCGATCTAGCGATCAAGCGATTTTACATTGTAAAATCGCTTGATCGCACGTAGCGATGCACAAACGATATCGCTTAAGCGATCAAAAAGCAGATCGCTTAAACGATATCGTTCAAGATATTGCACCGTTTGACGGCCGCCTAACAAATATCCAATATGATTTTTTTTTTACCACTATAGTTACGTTCAGAAGTACTATGCTTTTTGAGACATTAAAGGGGTTGTTGTCCGGTCTAAACTGATAATTGTATAGTCACTCTGTGTGAGGCTGGGGTCACATTTGCGGCAACATTTTGAAATCCTGATCCGGTTTTGAGCTGTCAAAAAGCTCAAAACCGGATCAGGGACCGCTCCCCATTGGAGCCCATTATGGTAACCGGATTGCTCTACATGTAATCCGGTTACCGGCTCCGGATCTGCAGCCTGCGGTAAAAATCATGCAGGCTGCAGTCTTCGGAGCGGTTCTGTCAACCGCAATGCGGTAACCAGATTGCTCTGGATGTGTAATCCGGAGCAAAGCGGTTACTGTATACTATGTTCATCCCTGCTGCCGCAGGGATGAACAAAGTGTTAAATGTTATTGAAACATGAAATCTTAATAGTAGCTGTGGGCAACATGTCTCTAGGAGGTGCCCACCCTCTCTAGAGACAGGCTGTCCACTCCTGTCAGCATGTGAGAGGTTAATAAGCCATTTACAGTGTAGCCGGCTATTGTCGGCTTCTACAAATTTCTGAATGAAGCCGCAGCTCCTCAGAGTAGAGCAGTTACTGTACGTCATGTACGTATAGTATCAGCTGCTGTCCTTTGTCCTTAAACCTTTAAACCTTCTATGGGCAGCGCACCGCCATAGACCTAATGCTAATGGTTACAGGACCCTGGACAGCGGCTATACATACTAAACGCCAAGCATTCGCATATCATAAGGATGCTAGGCAAGAAAAAAAGACACATGACACTCTACTGACACTTGACGACTTTTCTGGCTGAAAATGTCACCCAGTTAATATATGCAGATGTGAGCGAACCCCTACGCAACAATTTAACCTTTTGCAGCCTGGCTGCGTAACATACTTTGACAGTGGATAATGGTAATGATGAATGTGTGAACTGTACTTTCTTTTCCTCTCATTTACACCTATCCCTTAGTATAGCTAAATTATATATTAGCTCTACCAATGTAAATATTGGATTTTTTATTCAAGATAGAGGTTTATATTTTTAAAGTGAATATTAAGTATTTTAATACTTGCATACAAATCTGCATTTTGTGACTTGATATTCTCCAAATTAGCTTTTTATGATTATGTATGATATATGGTGTTTTATTATGCAATCACCTGATGACAAAGAGCTTTTATTAAGGAGACTTATATGAATTTAGAAAATTAAAATTGGGGAATTGGTGCATGACCAAATTAATTCAGGCAGACAGTGCCAGGCAGCTGCTAAGAAGGCAGAAAGAAAGGTGCATGTAACAGAGGCAAGATGCAAACCGTGAGAATAAAGTGCCATTGCATTTATCTCTAGTCAAGCTCCATGGGAAATACAGGTACAGTATTTACTACATTAGCTATATAAAGCAGACCTGGAGAGAGATCATAGGGAGAATTAATAATAATATAATAATAATAAAGCTTTATTTATATAGCGCCAACATATTCCGCAGCGCTTTACAATGTAGGGTTAGAGTACAGAAAATACAGTAAGTAATTACAGTAGAGAACCAATAAAGTACAATAATTGGCTACAAAACAATAGGCATAGAATCAATGTAGAAAAAAAAAATACAATAAATAAAGCAAGAAATGAAGGTGACCCTGCTCAAAAGAGCTTACAATCTACAACGGGATAGGGGTTGCACAAGGTGCAGGGGCTTATTGCACTGATGGTCCAGGCATCTTGAGGAAGTGGGGCATAGGGCTAAGCTTACATGAATGGTCATCAGACAGTCTGTGTAGACCTTTTTGGTTTTGTGGAGTTTGTAGAAGAGTAATGTCCAGAGGGATAGCCCATTCACTGTCTACAATACAATGGACTTCTATTAGGGAGTATGATAGGCCGCCTTAAAAAGATGCGTTTTTAGGGATCGTCTGAAGCCATGCAAGTTGTGGATAGTCCTGATTTCTTTGGGTAAAGCATTCCAGAGGTTTGGTGCAGCTCTGGAAAAGTCTTGGAGCCGGGAGTGGGAGGATCGGATTAGTGCAGATGTTAGTCGAACGAAGGTCATTTGAGGAACGTAGAGAGCGGGTGGGGTGATAGACCGAGATGAGGGAGGAAAGGTAGGGGGGTGCTGTTCTGTGAAGAGCTTTGTGGGTGAGAACAAGCAATTTGAATTTGATCCTGTAGTATACAGGCAGCCAGTGCAATGACTGGCACAGAGCAGAGGCATCTGAGTAACGATTGGCCAGATGGGTGATCCTGGCTGCTGCATTAAGGATGGACTGAAGAGGAGAAAGTCTGGTGAGGGGGAGGCCGCTTAATAGAGAATTGCAGTAGTCAAGGCGGGAATGGATTAGGGCCACGGTGAGGGCTTTTGTTGTTTCCAGGGTGAGAAAGGGGCGGACTCTAGAGATATTCTTCAGGTGTAAGCGACAGGAACGGACGAGAGATTGCGTGTGGGAGGAGAAGGAGAGATCGGTGTCAAACATAACACCCAGACAGCGAGCCTGCTGTCTAGGCATTATCGTGGTGCCGCATACTGAGAGAGAGATGTCCGATTTAGGGAGGTTAGTGGATGGGGGGAGCAGAAGAAGTTCAGTTTTGGAAAGGTTTAGTTTCAAATAGAGAGTGGACATGATATTGGAAACTGCAGCTAGACAGTCATTGGTATTCTTTAACACTGCAGGGGTAAGGTCAGGGGCTGAAGTGTATAGTTGTGTGTCATCAGCATAAAGGTGGTACTGAAAGCCAAATCTGCTGATGGTCTGTCCAATCGGGGCTGTGTAGAGAGAGAAGAGGAGAGGGCCAAGGACTGAACCCTGAGGGACCCCAATAGTGAGGGGAAGAGGGGATTAAAGGGATTGTTCTCTACCTTAATAATTACCTTTCTACCACTGACATAATGTCACATGACTGATGTAGGTATTAATCAACAATGCTATCTCCTGCTCAGAATATCCTGATTTTACCAATATATACTTTCTGATAATACTTTAACTTTTTCCTACATTTCTTGGCTTACAAGTTAGAGTATAAAAATACAAGACAGTAAGAACACCATACATTTAGTAGTAGTCATTTGATCACATTTTTGGCTGGACTGGACATGAATGGTCTTTGATAAAATTATATCTTCAGTATTGTGCAAACGATTTAGCCATATCTATAGAAAAAAGTTGAAATGTAAGAATGCTTTAAAAAATAGAAGCAATTATAGTTTATTTTTTTATCAATTAACAAAATCTATAGTGAGTAATCAAAAGAGAAATCTATATATGATTAATATTTGGTAACCGCCCTTCACCTTCAAGATAGCATCAATTCTTTTATGTACAAATGTATACTGTTTTTGAAGATACTCAACAGGGAGGTTTTTCCCAAACATCTTAGGCTGGGTTCACACTTGCGGACCCCTCCGCAGCGTTCTGCGGAGGGGATCCGCAAGCTGAGTGCAGCCTCCGCAAGCCCCTAGGTTTATAATGTGAGCGCACGGTGCTGTGCTTGACTGCGCATGACCGTGCGCTCCCATTCACTGCCATATGTGATTTGTACGCAATCGGATGCCTGCGCACAAATCACACACTCTCGTCCGCACCAGGAACGCGACATGTTGCATTCCTGGTGCGGACGAGAGTGTGTGATTTGTGCGCAGGCATCCGCCCATATGGCAGTGAATGGGAGGACACGGTCATACGCAGTCAAACACAGCCCCGTGCGCTCACATTATAAACATAGGGGCTTGCGGAGGCTGCACTCAGCTTGCGGGTCCGCAAGTGTGAACCCAGCCTAAGAGAACTAATCACAGATCTTCTGTGTATGAGGCTTGTGCAAATCGTCCTGTCTCTCTATGTAATCCCACTCAGTCTCGATGATGTTGAGATCAGGGCTTTTTCAGGGCTGGATCAATACATCCATGTCTCCAAATCCTTCCTTATGCTGAAAATTGTTCTTAATTACATTGTCTGTATGTTTGGGGATGTTCTTCTGCTGCAGAATAATATTGGAGCCACTCAGATGCCTTTCTGGTGGTAACCATGGGTATTAAAACCCTAACCATGACTTAAAACCCTAACCATGACATACAAAGCCATCCATCACCTGTCCCCTCCATACATCTCTGACATGGTCTCCCACTACTTGCCGTCACGCATCCTGTGATCCTCCAAAGTTCTCCTTCTCTACTCTCCTCTTATCTCCTCCTCTCACAACCGAATACACAACTTCTCCCGTGCATCCTCCATGCTCTGGAACTTTCACCCCCAACACATCAGACTCTCGCCTCCCCTTGGAAAATTCAAAAGAAACATGAAGACCTACCTCTTCCGACAAGCCTACAACCTACAATGAGACCCGGTTCGCCGCACCGTCTCACGATCGGCACTTCCCCCTCCTACTGTTTCCCCACATGTCCCTCAAAGACTGTGAGCCCTTGTGAACAGGGTCCTCTTCCCTCCTGAACCTGTACAACTTGATTGTCCATAAATTTTGTACTTGTCCTCGTCTGCCCTCTCCATATGTAAAGCACCATGGAATCTAATGGCGGTATATAAGTAAATAATAATAATAATAAAAAAAATTTAATAATGGATAAATAGCTGCAGTATTTCTCAGCATTTAGGACACCTAGAAATGGTGATTGTTGAACACCATGGATGTAGTAGTCAGCAAAGTAAACGTTGTGTAGCAGATGAAAAGCACATTATGCTTCTCTATGAAATCAGATGTCCACCAGAGACATCAACTCAGAACTGGCAGCAGACAGTGGAAATTAAAGGGGTTATCTGATCTAAAATTATAATTCTGCTGTCACTCTGGCTGCAGACATATTAATCCTCCATGCACCTTTATAGTGAACTTCAAGGATTCACTGGTTCCTAAGCTGGCAATTGTGTGATGTGCATATTCTCGGCAACAACCTGACTAGTGGCCTCGCTCAATGCAAATGTAAGGAGCAAGGAATTGCCCACTAGATGGTCATGTCTACTAGTCAGACACACCCACTCCATACACTTGTATTGAGCGAGGCCTCTCCCACTACTCGAGTTCTGGCCGTGAATATACATATCACAAAATTGCAGCCCGTTCCTGGGTTAGAAATTGGCGAATTCTAACAGCGCACAATGTGTGCGTTGGGAGAATTGATAAGTTTGGAGTCAAATAGAATGACTGCAGAATTATATTTTTGGACCGGACAACCCCTTTAACGGCCCCTTTACACGCAGCTACAGGTGACAGGTTTTCCACAGGTAACTTACTGGCTGCAGTGAAATCATGGAGACATGGTTCTATCTTGTTGCTGTGTACAAATGGAATAATGTCTCCATGATTTCACTGCAAACAGTAAGTTACCTGTGGAAAACCTGTCACCTGTAGCTGCGTGTAAAGGGGCCATCAGTCTGGGGCCATCAGTCTGGTCACAAGTGGGCTTGACAAAAGAATTGTAGCCACAAAGCATATTAAGTGCAAGCAGTGGTGCTTAAAAATGGCAGCAGTGATCTGAACTAATGACTCAAAATGTGAAATATTTGGTTGTAACAGAAGGCAGTTTGTTCCAATAAGGATGGGAGACTGAGACAATAATGAGTGTCTGCGGGCAATAGTAAGGCATGGTGGAGGGTCCTTGCAAGTTTGAAGCTGCATTTCAGCCAATGGAGTTGTGGATTTGTCAAGATTAATGGTGTCCTCAATGCTAAGCCTGGCTTCACATTGCGGGTCACATCCGATCCGAGGCTGTCCGTGTAAACCGGACAGCCCGGGTCTGGATTTTGGCCCCATAGCATACTATGGGGCCAGATAGAAGCTGGATGGCAGCTCTCTGCCATCCGGTTTCTATCTGTCCGGGACAATCCGTGAGAATTCAGAATTCTCTCACGGACACAAAAACGTTGCTTGTCCGAGAGAATATCTCCTCTTTTTGTCTACTCCCGGATTGCCCCGGATTCGCCCGGATCCGGGGCAATCCGGCACTCCCTAACATGGGAGCCTATGGGGCCGGATTGCCCGGTCCAGGAGGATCCGGGAACCAAACACCTGCGGCCGCACACCGCTGTTGTTTCAGGACCGCGGCTAGCTCCCTGCGGACCTGATTCATCAGAGGCTGCAGCTGTGTGCTGATCCAGTCCGGGGCTGTCAGGTTCACCCTGACAGCCACGGATCGGATCTGACCCGCAATATGAAGCCGGCCTAAGAAACACATGCAGCTACTTATCAATCATATAATACCATCAAGGAGGTGTTTTATTGGCTCCAAATCTATTCTTTAGCAGAACTATGAAACACATCATGCAGTCTATGCCATTAAAGAGGATCTTACACCAGTTTTAGCATATTAAACTGGTTACATCATGGAATAGTTACAGAAGTTCCACAATGTGGAAAAGCTACAAGTGATGTTTGGAATTAAACTCAGCTCTTCTCTACTCAACACAGTAGCTGCATAAATCAGAGCTGAGAGCAAGGCTGTGAGTCATTTGTCCAACCTTCTCAGGTGGCATGTTTTTCTTTTTTTCCCTGCACGATGCCTCCTGCTTATGATTTTTCAACAACATGCAGGGGAAAAAGTACGAACCCCCGAGAGAAATCTCTGTTAATGCCCCCTTGGATGTAAACTAAATTCTAACCTATTCTTTGCAAGATAATATTTCCGCTACATATAGGAGAAATTAAAAGTAAAAGACATTTTATTCTGCTGAGCAGTAACAATTCTGTGATGGTGTCACAATTGCAATGGGAAAAGAGGAACTGGGACGGCTGACTTTCAAGCTGGGGAGCTCTGAACTATGCCTAACTCAGGGGTACTACTGGTGGTGGAGAGGCCTGAGTTTCCACCCTAGCCCTGCTCCTGTACTGCCCTGAACTGCTTCTCACTCTCCCTCCTCCCAGAGATGGGACATAGAGGAACCCACAGGTAATGAAAGACAAGGAAGAACCAAAACTTAAGCTCACAACACATACACAAATGGAGAATATAATAAATGCAAAGGAAGAAAACAAGTACAAGCAGGAGATAAAAATACAAGGAAGATTCCACCAAACAAGTAGCAACAGTTTCTGTGACGCCCCACTACGTATGTGCCACAAAAGGGGTACTGCACCCAGAAAAGCGGTGTAGTACTCCACAGCAATTGGGACAATGGTCACAAGATGGAGCCCTAGAGCTGCACTCACACACTAGGGATAGTGGTGGGAGGAACACAGGGAGGGTGTTAGCGACTTCTAGAGGGAACCGGAGAGCTCAGGCAGGGAGTAGTGAGTAGACAGTCAGCGAGTGAGGAGGAGGTGGAAGGAGCAGGCAGTCAGCCTGCAGGGAACCGAGAGGGCCATCTCGGCTGAGAGGCCCTGAAAGAGCACAGATCCCAAACAAGAGAAAAGAAAGCAAGGAAACTAAGGATTGCAGAGTTAACTTGAGTGGGGAAGTGAGTAACAGATAGAGTTTGCCCCATTGGAAGAAACTCGGGTACCGGAGCCCGCACCTGTGAGTACTCCAAGTCTCACAGAAAATCCGCTAAACAGGGATATTATAAATACGGCCCTGACTCCCAAAGGTCCCACAAGAGGGAAGCCAGAAGCGCAGTGGCAGCTGCGACATTCACTAGAAAGTTAACCCGACGGATACAAAAGGGAGAGGAGACAGAACAAGCAGCAGGAGGCCAGATCATCTACAAGAGATTAGGCTTCACACTGGGGACAGAATAGAAGGAAAAGAAAGGAACATAAAGGAGGGTTCCTTCTCAAGCCAGAATCCCAATTGCAGCCTGGAGCATTCGCCAGCATACCATCTAATGAACTGTTGAACTGTAAGCTGAAAGAAAGAGTTCAAGTAAAGTTACCCGGTGAAGTGAAGCATTGACTCTGCTGCATCCTTTCAAATATAAACTGTTTTATTACGCCATTCCTGCCCCGGTGGTCCTGTCCTGCCTGTGGGACGATTCCATCTAAGCCGCCATACCACCAATCACCGGAGGACTGGAGCGGCGCTGGTGAGCATAACCAGACTCAGCAGGTGGCGTCACGACAAGACAACTTGTAAATAGTCCCCTGTAAATATTCCCCATTTTCAGCTGACCCTCAGGGCCACGGCCTCGGGATGGCCACCCGTGACTTCCCGGACTGAGAGAGAGAGAGTCCCGAGAGCCGAGTACCCCACAGCCCTGGGTGAGGGCGCGTCATTTCTCTCTCTCCCTCCTGTCTTCTTCCCCTCCCTCTCTCTCACCCTCCCCTCTTCTCTCTCTATCCACTTCTCTCTCTCTCTCTCCCTCCCCTCTTCTCTCTCTCCCTCCATCTATCCCTCTCTCTCCTCTTCTCTCTCCCCTTTTCTCTCTCTCTCCTCCCTTCCTTCTCTCTCTCTCTCTCCTCCCTTAACTCTCTCCCCTTCTCTCTCTCTCTCTCCTCCGTTCTCTCTCCCCTTCTCTCTGTGCTGCTCTCTGTTATACACTTCTACAATGCACCAATAGCTATTGTTACTTTTATCATTAACTTTATTCATTTATGCTGAATATCATCCTCATATTACACAGCATGGACTAATGTAATTTTTTTAGATATTTGCTCATGTAATGTTTGCATAGAAAACATTCATCTTCAATTTTTGTTCTTACTAAAAAAAAGCTTTCTATAATAAATTCTTTTACTTGTAGAAAGAAATTGAATGGCACTAAAGAGGAGAAAAAAACTGCTTTTAATCTTGTGGAAGTAAAATGATGGGGGATGAAGAAGTGGAAAAATCAGGAGAGATATTTAAAAATTCTGCTCAGGTTCCACTGGTGTCTGCAGGAGGAATGCCTAATGGGTATATTTCCACTCTCTCAGCAGGATAACGCTTTGCATGAACCAGCTCCCAGGAGAGATTGTTGTGTGCTCGCTCCATGCAACAAAGTCGAAAAAGCAGACTCACTAAAAAATATTCCGGCTGTGGTTATTTCTACCAATATAAAAATTCTTTACCTTTTGATTTTAAAATGGTTTCACAAGGTAAAAAAAAAAGCATAACAAATACATGTTTGTATTAAAATAAGACACAATTTGCTCATGGATGATATTGTTTAGGGCAAATAATTTGATAACAGAATAAACAGAAGAATATATTGTGAACAGACAGGGCATTGCTCGAGTTAATTTTATCTGTACAAGTTTCTGATCCATATCAGGGCTTTACCATATTTATGGGGCATTGCAGCACATAGCTGTGTGCCCCTGACTGGTGAGCTCTGGTGATTAAGGGGTTACGTTCACCTTCCTTCCTATGTCAGATCACTTCCCATCCTCCCCCCCCAGTGGTCCTGTAGCCAATAGGGTGCTTTCTCAATGTCTACCCCCTCTATTTAAATCCATTACCCTCAGTGGTCCGGTCTCTCCTCTTCACGAGATCCGGTGTGAGGTTCTTAGGCCGGCTTCATACCACGGCAAGATCAGGTCCGGGGCTGTCTGATGTAAACCTGACAGCCCCAGACCCGATTTTGCAGTAATGCAGCCCTATGGGGCCGGATGGAGCTGGATGGCAGCTATTTGCCATCTGGTTTCATCTGTCTGTGAGGATCTGGGATAATTCTGATTTTTCTCCTAGACACAAAAACATTGCTTGCAGTGTTTTTGTGTCCGGGGGAAAAATCAGACAAAATTGGATCCTCCCGAATCTGGTGTGATCCGGCGCCCCCTAACATGGAGGTCTATGGTGCCGGATTGTGCCGGATCCAACATAAAATCAGATCCGGGAGCTGGATGCCGGGTGCTGGAGTTTAGCAGTGACCTGCAGAGATTTCAGGAGGGTGGCTAGCTCCCCGCTAACCGCGATCTTGAAATTTCAGCAGCTGTGGCTGCGATATGAGGAATCCGGCATATTTGCCCTCTGGTTCTGTTTCAAAATCGGGTCTGGGGCTGTTCGGTTCACACTGGACAGTCCCGGACCTGATCTTGCTGTGGTGTGAAGTCAGCCTTGGGGTACCTGTACACGCCGCAACTTTTGGGCGGCGATCGGAGGCAACCTAACGTGCGTGTGCACATTTTTCATGGTTGCCTCCGAACGCCGAAGGCGCTTTTACACGCCGCAATTTCGCCCTCAACCTAAGGCGCTGTGTCGTTCCAGAAGTTCCCACACCAACAGTGGGAAACATCCGGTTGACTCCCGACGCCACTTCACACGCCGCAATCCCCAAAGGAATGTGGGTGTACCTGTTCAGTGTGGCGAGAACATAGGCATGCCAAATTGATTTACACCGTACCCCAAACACACTGATTAGACAACGCAATAGCGTTATGATTGGCCAGCCGGCGCAGGAAGGCTGCTAATACATCACGCCATTGCCATTGTGTAGTGTGAATGGACAGCTGTTCAAATATGGCGCCCTGTGAATCAGCGCTGACAGGACGCGGACTCCAGCACACTGTGGTACGCCTCCGGGAATTCAGTAGGCGACGCTGATTCCATCCCTATCACCCCTTCACACGCCAAAAGCAGGGAAAATCACCATCATAATTGCGTCTGGTTTTCGAGCAGTGCTCTGAAACCGCAACCGGGCGCAACTTTCAAAGACACCACCGGGTTCCCCAAATACACGCCGCAATTTCGTAGCAATTTCACGGCGTCGGTGACGGGGCTCCGGATTGCCTCTCAGTTTTCACAACCCAGTTGTGGCATGTAAAGGTACCCGACTTTTTTGCCATATCTGCTGTTATTTTTGTTTTGAATTTAGTTTTTTCCATCGGCCATCTTGCTTCCTGTCTTGCTGCATTCACCATACCCTCAATAAGTATGGAGTCCTCGGCCTCTCTGTTCTAGTCCAGTCCTTGCCTCTCCCCCATTTAAGCAGCCTCAGCTATTCAATCAGTGCTTCTGAATCCTGATTCCAAGCGTATCAGTAGTCTGGACCCCTGAAGCCTTTTGGGACATTGTATTACAGCTGTCCTCTACTTGGATCCCTGAACCCCTTATGTACACAGGAACCCTCCTGCTTTGCCACAGACATTTACAAGGGAAGTAAGAGAGACTTAAAACCTAATTCTAGAGCCTTATGCTGGACTTTAGGATTTATTTGTGCTTGTCTTGTTTTCAGCCTCTGCATCTTCAACTGTGTTTCTCCCTACTCCTGGTTGTGCAATCACTTGTATGAAGTAATACAAGAACTTTCTAAACAAGTCTATGTCTCCTGTGTTTCCTTGCAACCATGTATTAGACTCTATACTGACAATATTCTATATGTCACTGCACTCCCATTCACCCGGACTGGTTATTAAGATTAACATTTGATATTGTATGTTAAAGATACAGATGGCCAATGTTTACAGATGGTGGTGTTTCGCAAATGCTGACATGCGCCGGGAGTCTGGTGGCATAACGCTTCGCGATGATGGTTTTGTTTAGGCCAATTATTGCCTCGTTATTGCTTATCTATCTCAGCTGTGACCGTCCTCTATCCCACAAGATAAAAGATGAGAGTTGTATTTAGAAGTCTCTCCAATAAAGTTTTTCTGATAAAAGTTATTTGTGTGTGTTTTTTCCAACATGGGAGGGAAGGGGACAATTGTTTTTCCTATGAGTCTCATCAGTCTTAGCACTGGAGTAGTTTCCTCCGGTGATGAAGAGACTAAAAATCAGTTCCATTCATCTGAAGAAAGTACAAGGATTTCTGAAACCCCATTCACATGATTATACTCACTGCACTTTGCTATTTTTTATGGCTTTTTTTAAACAGTATATCGCTGGCATCAGGGTCTGAGCTCCTACATTATGATTCCCTCAGCTGGGGGTAATTAACCAAAAAATCTCAATCCAAGAATTAGTGGCTTGTACGCATCATTACAAGCAAACTCCGGATCTACAAGAATGAAAGACCATATGCTAGAAGGTATAACATTTATTGGAACTTGTCTACAAATACATAACACAATATTAAAAACCACATGTAGAGAAAGAACAAAAGGGTCCCTGATATATCATATATATATCTATTATATAATTGCGAATGGGTTTTTTGCCCCTTCTGAGTCCACTCGCAATGCGAGTCGGCGTGGTCATGTGGATACGCCCGAAGCATTGGCCGCGCAGCGGCCATTGCGAGTAGTTCTAAGGCGACTCGCTATGCCCGCGCAGCGGGCATGGCGAGTCGCCTTAGCAGCGCGAAGCATTGGCCGCGAAGCGGCCATTGCGAGTCAGAGACTCGCCCTTCTAGAATCCCGATGCATGTGCATCGGGCACCCAGCTAGTATATATATATATATAAACTAGTATTATTCATGAGGCTTAAAATGTATAACTATGGGTAACAAGAAATAACAGACAAAAAATAAATTAATTTCACGCAATAATTAATTTATATAATTTATATGAAAATAAGTACTTCCCCTTTAAATAACTTGCATTGGGAGAAAAAGTTATCTGAAGGATTTCTTTGTATAGGGATAATTTAGAGGCTATAACTAGTGATGAGTGAGTAGGGAAATATCTGTAATCACTATACTTTGTAATACCGTATACTCGTCCAAATAGTAAGTCCAATGCTAGTCAATTAGTGATAGGCTCCGCCCACACACATCTGGCCATAAAACAAGCATTTTCGGGACAGGGCGGAAGGGTGGGCTTTTTTGAGTTTGCATTGCATACAACACCTAGAGTGCCCCCCAGAGAAACCCTAAAATTCAATCTGCTCTCACTGAGGTGCTGGCTCCCATTGTTTACTAAAGGAAATCGGCAATATGTGTCAGATCGATAACAATGGACACATCACTCACGAGCACCAGCGATACTCGCCGAGTAACGAGTATCGCCAATATCGTACTATCCGTGCGTGTAACGAATAGTAACGATTACACTCGCTCATCACTAGCTACAACTATTCAAAGGACAACCCTATTTTTAAGGGAATTGGTTGCCTACCATCAGTAACCATATAACAAAAAATTAAGTAATTACTATAGGTCGTTTCCACTTTAAACAAGTGTAAAAGTACCGTTACACGTCGCAACATTGCATGCAATTTCACTGGCAATTTGCTGGTTGCAGTGAAATCATGGACACATTGTTCTATTTTGTTGCCGTGTACAAATGGAACAATGTGTCCATGATTTCACTGCAACCAGCACATTGCAAGGGAAATTGCATGCAATTTTGCGACATGTAACGGTACCCTAACACTCGCAAAACAATCTTGTAAGTGTGACGTAGGGCAGAGACACACTATGCGAGATGCATGTGAGATTACTTGCATGACTCACCCGGCACGGCCGCCAGCTCTCTGGATAGGAGCAGGTCAGCAGCATGTATTTCTAGTCAGCTGACGTGCTCTCATCCAGACAGGGGAAAGTTGTGCTAGGTGAGTAATGCGAGACTCATGCGAGTATCTCACATGCATCTTGCATCGTGTGTCTCTGCCCTTACACAAATAGTAAGACTTAAAAGGGCACACCGAAAAAAGTGGGGTGGAGAAATAAATAGAAAATATATGTTACCCAAAGATTAGAACGGAGGCCTGCATAGTATTAACCCTGCTGTTCTGATCGCATTTACTATACACTTGTACTGTTTTGGGTCAATATGACCCAACCTATAAAAAAAAAATGTTGATTTTAGCTACTGTAAGTGATTTATTTGAACACCTATTTCATTATTAAACTGTATGTGAACACGGTTGATCATAAACAAATGAAAAATTAAATTAAAATTTAGTTTTTATTTATTTTTTTCAGAAAAAGCTTACACAGGCTATTTGCAATTCTGTTCGCTTTATAGCATTCTGCACACAAATAACAAACATGCTTTAGATTTCTATTACTCTAACATGAAATCTAACTAAATATAACTTTGTGTTAACATATTTTATAAAACAACAAATGAAAAATAATGAAAACTTCAAGTTTTTTTTTTTAATTTCTAAAAACTTCAGGAAGGCAAATTTCCAACGGTTGAGAGATGATCTTATTGCAATATACTAGGACGATGTCCTGAGACATAAAAGTACACAAAGCAAATGAGAGACGTTTATTAGCATCTTGAATGGGGCCTGTGCACAATATATACCCTATGGGAATAAGCATGCTAGAAATAGGAGGAAACCACTATGGCTAAATAAGGCTGTAAGGGGCGCAATAAGTGACAAAAAGAAAGCATTTAGGGAATTAAAGCAAGTAGGTATTGATGAGGCATTAAATAAATACAGAAAATTAAATAACATCTGTAAAAAGCAAATCAAGGAAGCAAAGATTGAGACAGAGAGACTCATTGCCAGAGAAAGTAAAAATAATCCCAAAATATTTTTTAACTACTGTACATAAATAGTAAGAAACTAAAAAATGATTGTGTTGGTCCCTTTAAAAATAGTCTGGGTGAAATGGTGGATGAGGATGAGGAAAAAGCCAATATGCTAAATGACTTTTTTTCCACAGTATTTACACAAGAAAATCCCATGACAGACAATATGATCAGTGATAACAAAAATTCTCAATTAAATGTCACTTGCTTAACCCAGCAGGAAGTACGGCATTGTCTAACAATCACTAAAATTGATAAATCCCCGGCCCGGATGGGATACACCCCAGAGTGCTGCAGGAATTAAGTACTGTCATAGATAGACCATTATTTTTAATCTTTAAAGATTCCATAATAACAGGGTCTGTACCACAGGACTGGCGTATAGCAAATGTGGTGCCAATATTCAAAAAGGGGACAAAATCTGAACTTGGAAATTATAGGCCAGTAAGCTTAACCTCTACTGTGGGTAAAATCCTAGATGGTTTTCTAAGAGATGCTATTTTGGAGTATCTGACGAAAAATAACCTCATGACCCAATGTCAACATGGTTTTACGAGGGACCGTTCCTGTCAAACTAATCTGATAAGCTTCTATGAAGAAGTTCTGGACTGGACCAAAGAAATGCAGTGGATGTGGTGTATATGGACTTTTCAAAAGCTTTTGATACGGTGCCACACAAAAGGTTGATACATAAAACGAGAGCAATGGGGATAGGGGAAAATATGTGTAAGTGGGTTAAGAACTGGCTTAGTGATAGGAAACAAAGGGTGGTCATTAATGGAACACACTCAGAATGGGTCACAGTTAACAGTGGGGTACCACAGGGGCCAGTGTTGGGCCTGCTTCTTTTTAATCAGCGGCAGGGGGAAGCAGTGCATATCTAAATATATGGCCCCCAAATGCTGGCACTGGCCCCCCTCTGTTGTAAGCCCCCCCCCTGCTGCTTAACTCACTATCCCTGGTCTTCTGCACCATGCCGGTATTCTGTGCTCCGTCCTCCATGCTCCCGTCCTCGGCTGCATCCGGGGTCCCCGGCCATCGCAGTAATGATGATGTCATCGTTACTGCGACGGCCGGGACCCCGGATGCAGCGAGGACGGGAGCATGGAGGACGGAGCACAGAAGACCGGCGCGGTTCAGAAGACCAGGGATGGAAAGTTAAGCAGCAGGGGGGGGGGCTTACAACGGAGGGGGGCCAGTGCCAGCATTTGGGGGCCTGTATACCACTGGGGCTGCTATATACCACTGGGGCTGCTGTATACCACACCACTGGGGCTGCTGTATACCACTGGGGCTGCTATATACCACACCATTGGGGCTGTTGTATACCACTGGGGCTGCTATATACCACTGAGGCTGCTATATACCACTGGAGCTGCTGTATACCACTGGGGCTGCTAAATACCACTGGGGCTGCTGTATACCACACCACTGGGGCTGCTATATACCACTGGGGCTGCTATATACCACTGGGGCTGCTATATACCACACCACTGGGGCTGCTATATACCACTGGGGCTGCTATATACCACTGGGGCTGCTGTATACCACACCACTGGGCTGCTGTATACCACTGGGGTTGCTATATACCACTGGGGTTGCTATATACCACTGGCGCTGCTATATACCACTGGGGCTGCTGTATACCACACCACTGGGGCTGCTGTATACCACTGGGGCTGCTGTATATACTGCTGGGGCCTGTATATACCACTGGGGAGGCTGCTGTAATACTGCTGGGGCCTGTATATACCACTGGGGAGGCTGCTGTATACCACTGGGGCTGCTGTATATACTGCTGGGGCCTTTATATACCACTGGGGAGGCTGCTGTAATACTGCTGGGGCCTGTATATACCACTGGGGAGGCTGCTGTATACCACTGGGGCTGATGTATATACTGCTGAGGCCTGTATATACCACTGGGGAGGCTGCTGTATACTACCACATGGGAGGCTGCTGTATACTACCACTGGGGAGGCAGCTGTATACTACAACTGGGGAGGCTGCTGTATACCACACTGCTGGGGGCTGTATACCTGTGCTGGGGTCCACCCTCGGCTTATACACGAGTCAATAGGTTTTCCCAGGTTTTGGGGGCAAAAGTAGGGGGGTCGGCTTATACACGGGTCGGCTTATACACGAGTATATACAGTACATGTTTATTTTTTGGGGGAACGTAAGACACAACTGTTGTATCTCCAGTAAAGTAAAAATTAGAACTATACACACCTCTTTTACTAAGTATACCTTGTGGCAGTTCTGGCTTGTTTTTCCTTATAGTACACAGCATGGTAAGTTGTTTTTTTCATAACATCTGGCCGAGTTGGTAGGATGTGAAAAAGTTGTCACATGTGACATTTTGTCCTTTTAGTCCATGAGTCAAATCAACACCCATACCTTGATTTTTTTCAGATCTTTCTCTAGGGTTTCTTCCTGTATACACTTGAGCATTTACAACATATGAACTTTTGCTGTCACAAAGTGTCCATATCTTGATGCCGTACTTTGCTGGCTTACTCAGTATGTATTGTCTGAACAGGCACCTACCTCGGAATGCCACCAACTGTTCATCGACTGTTCCAGCTTCCCCAATATTATATAATTTTGGTAGAATCTCTACCCATTTATTCCAAACATTTCTAATAGGGGTTAGTTTATCTTTAGCTCTTCTTTCATTTCGATCTTTTTTATCATCAAACCTCAGTACTGTAGAAATCTCATGAAACCTTTCAAGAGACATTGTAGCTCTAAATATGTGGTGAACGGTTTCAGAATTCCACAAACTTTTAGTTGACTCACCATAAGAATTGTATGCTCCTGCTAAAAGAAGTAACCAATATAAGCATTTAAGGCCACGTCACAAGCTTCAATTTAATGAACGATGTTGTTAGCGATCACATGCACGCACGATCGCTAACAACATCGTTCAGATCGCTGGTGAGCTGTCACACAGGCAGACTAACCAGCGATCCGGACCAGCGAGCAAGCTGGTATCCAAGGTAAACAGCGGGTAACTAAGTGCGGCACTTAGTTACCCGCAGTTTACCTTGGATACCAGCTCCCAGCGCTTGCTGTGAGGCGCTGGGAGCTCGCTGATCACTGGTCTCCCGCTGTCACACGCAGCGATGCTGCGTGTCCAGCGGGCGACCATCGATAGATTTGTGAACATGTTCACAAATCTGCAATCAATGATTGATCGTGTCATCGTTGCAACACCACCAAAATGGTCACGTTCCATTGATATCGTGAACGATATTGAAGCGTGTGACCTTTAGAGCTGTCACATCTAATTTTTTCCATTTATCACCATAAACTCGGGTTCCCTCAATGTTTGTCATTTGTATTATAATAGTTAGGATAGTCATATTTAGGAACAATGCGAATGCTGATCCTATATCAGATATTCTTGATATAGCATACCTAGTAAGACCAGGAGTAGCTTTCATGATATTTTCAGAGGACAATCTACCAGAATGACTAGGCTGCAAGTTCCAAATAACCCTTCTTGTTTTTAGAATGGATTGCTTGCATCTGACTAGTTGTCTGGGTATCATGTTCCTCTTCATATTCCACTTCAGAATCAGAATTTTCAGCATTGCTTTCCCCATCACTCATGTGGTCCTCCTCTTCGGACACATGTTCCTGTGGGATATCATCTTCTGAATCAGATTCGTTGACAAGCTCTTCCAATCTAGCGTCAGACAACAGATGTTTTTGAAACATTTTTATCCAAATTTGGAAATAATGCACAGTCACAACTTGCACGGGGTAGAGTCAACACTATGAAATAAAAAAATGAACTATATACCGTAAATAAATAATAAAAGAGGAAAAAATCTATAACCAGTTTCACAACAAAAAGAGCTTATATACTACAGTAAGGGCCCCATCGCTCTCCCAGCAATGAATAAAGTGCAATGTAACCGCTACGCTTGCGATGCTGGAGCCTCGGGTTTGTGACGTTGCAGCATCACAATCGCAGGGTGCATTTGTGTGTGTGTGATGGGTCCATAAAACAGACCCTGTTCAAATCTGAACTCAATGCTCATCCACACAATCAATATATCACATTAGTGAGAATACACCCCCTCCTAGACAAACATTCAGTCCATACATGTGTGGCGCCCCACTGGTTGGGATGCCACAGAGGGGTATTGAACCCATAGAAAAGTGTGTAGTATTCCTGTTGCTGAGGAATTGGGACCCTCATGACACACATCCACACACACCCTAGGTAGGGGACCGTGGGTGGACTCGCTGTAGGGAGGACCCAGTCCCTTTCTGTTACTTCTTTACACGCCGATACAGCTCGCTACAATCGCCTGTGTAGCCACCTGTTTCCGGGCAGTGCTCGGAAACAGATGTATCTGTTGCCGGGTGTCTCCTACCGTCTTTACACGCCGCTACTAAGGGGTATTTTGCCGCTACAAGCTACATTTGTAGCGTGTAACTGGTTGTATCCACCTGCCAGTAGCGGCGTGTAAAGGTACCCTGACAGATTGCTGAGACTGCTGGTTATGGGCGGACGAGAGTCATCCAAAGAGAAATCCGAGCCCTATCCACAAGCAACAGGTAAATCTGACTGGGGGAGAAATTGGCAGTGTGCGGGTTACAAACCCGGTTCCCATTGTGTTATCACCGAAATGTGAAATGATTATATGGTGTCGAGCAGCAATAGGTCTCAGAGGAAAGGAATACCAGGCAGTTATAGAGCCGGTATATTCAGAGCATAGACCTACACTACTGACAGCCAGAGGGGTGGTGGATGTATGCAAGGGAAGAGTACCAATCCGTGTATTAAATTTTGAGGAAGAGGAAGCAAAACTACCCCGGTATGCTACTGTAGCAAAGCTGTATATTGTCTGTAACAACAACATACAGGCATTAGAGCCCGTTTCCTCGTCTAGTCAGGCGGAGGATAACAACTCCAAAGTACAGCTAGAGGAGTGGTATCAGCAGTTGCACGTGGAAACTGATGCAACCCCTTCTCACCAGAAGCGCGGAGTCTACCGGGTAGCACAAGAGTTCGAACAGATATTCAGTAAGCATCCATTAGATTTTGGGAGGATTAAAGGGGTACACCATCGCATACCCACAGGAGATCATCCCCTAATTAAATTGAGACACATACCCATTCCACCAAATCACTACCAGCATACCAAAGAGATGCTGCGGGACATGAAGGAAGCCAGGATTATAAGAGATAGCTGTAGTCCCTGGGCAGAAGACTGGGATGGCATGATGAGGATGTGTGTGGATTACAGGGAGATCAATAAGATCACTCACAAAGATGCTTACCCATTACCCCGAATAGAGGAGTCTCTTGCTGCATAAAAGACTGCTAATTATTTCTCCACATTAGATCTCACTAGTGGGTACTGGCAGGTCTCTGTTGCAGCAGATGAAGACCGAGAGAAGACTGCATTCACAACGCCAATGGGACTATGTGAATTCAAAAACATGCCATTCGGGTTATGCAATGCACCAGGAATGTTTTAAAGACTCATGGAATGTTGCCTGGGACATCGGAACTTCGAGACGGTGCTGTTATACCTGGACGACGTTATCGTGTACTCCAAAACCTACGAAGAACATCTGGAACACCTGGCGGAGGTATTTGCAGCTTTAGCAAAGTATGGGATGAAGCTTAAACCATCTAAATGTCACCTGCTGAAACCTAAAGTCCAATACCTCATGAGGTCAGTGCAGATAGAGTAGCACCAGACCCGGAGAAAGTAACCGCTAACCATATCCCTGAGGAAGGTGCATGGAACTGCACCGAAACGCATAGGAAATAAAGAAGAATACTGCTACAAGATATATCTTGCATTCCTTGTGTTTCCTGTGGACTCAGCAGCGTGGACTGTTACACACCTTGCTTCCCAAAGCTTTGTGACGGTTTATCCACGTGCGAGTGGTCGGTGGAGGGCCTGCAGTAGCTGATATTACTTTCATGCCTTCAAACCAGTTGTGGGTTACACAACTGGAATAGGTGAGTGGAATATATATACACCACCCATACTGTCAGTGTCACTTTTGATAGGGCACTATTGCTCCTCTTGTTGCCCCACCATTTTTTTATTGAACCAGGACTGGCAGAGACCAACCACCATCACCAAAGTATGTCAATTCTTAGGTTTGGTTGGGTACTACAGAAGATTCATTAGGGGCTGTACAAAAATGGCAGCGCCCCTTCAAGATCTTCTGGTAGGCTAATCTAAGAAGAGAAGATCTTCAGAGCCACCATTGCAATGGGAAGAAGAAAAAGAAGATTCCTTCCAACAGATGAAGCAGGCTCTAACCGGTGAGGAAATCCTGGCTTACCCAGATTATAACCTACCATTCGTCCTTTACACCAACGCAAGCAATGTAGGCTTGGAAGCAGTCTTTCCCAGATCCAAAATGGAAGAGAGTGAGTAATTGCCTACAGCAGCAGAAAACTTCGACCCACCGAGAGGAACCCGGAAAACTACATTTCCTTTAAGTTGGAGTTCCTGGCCTGGGTCTGGGCTATAACAGAAAGGTTCAAGCATTACCTGTCAGCTTCAAAGTTTACCGTCTTCACGGATAATAACCCATTAACACATCTGGATACCGCGAAGCTTGGTGCATTGGAGCGACGCTGTATGGCTCGACTATCGAACTAGGACTTTACCATCAAATACCGGGTAGGCCGCAACAACGCAAATGCTGATGCCCTCTCCAGAAACCCTCAAATACATCTACAAGGACTTGAAGAAGAGGAAGACGTAGAGGAAATAGAACTCCCAGCTTTCCATAAAAGTTGAAAATGGCTGAAGATCACATCTACCAGAACCGTCAGACTGTTGCACTAAACCCACTGCCTCACTATGAATGGAAGGAGACTCAAGACAGTGATCCGGCAGTGAGCCTTGTAAAGAAGTTAATAACCCAACCAGATTCCCAACTTGAAAAGAATGCTCCACCAGAGGCCCAGTACCTGTGAAATGAAAGAAGCAGGTTATTCATCTATTAAGATCAACTGTGCAGACAGTATATCAACCCAAGAACACATGAAATGGTATGGCAAGTTGTGGTTCCAAAGAGAGATGTCCAAATGGTATTGGAAGCGTACCATGATGGAGCAGGACACTTTGGATGGAAAAAGCTGGAAATATTGTTACGTGAGAGATTCTATTGGATAAGCATGAGTGCCTCCATAGAGAGATGGTGTAAAAATTGTGGACCATGCTCATTAAGAAGAAGAGACCGTAACAGCCAGAAAGCACCACTCCAGCCTATCATCACCAAACAACCATTAGAACTGGTAGCCTTAGATCATGTCAAACTTGCACCCAGCAAATTGGATTATACCTATGCTCTTACCATGGTAGACCACTATTCCAGATTCCTTGTGGTAGCTCCAGTAAAGGACTTAACAGCTCAGACAGCAGCAAGAACTTTCTAAGTCTATTTCTGCAGACCACATGGTTATCCAGATCAGGTATTGACAGACCAAGTTCCTGCCTTTGAAGCTGAAGTGTTTCAAGAGTTCTTTCGACTATACAGATGCAAGAAAATTCACACCACGTCTTACCATCCTCAAACTAATGGAATGTGTGAAAAAATGAATCATGTGGTAATTGAATTGCTGAAAACTCTGCCCTTAGAAGAACGAAACCAATGGCCAGAGAAGTTACCAGATCTTGTGGACATCTACAACAACATCCCAATAAGCTCAACAAATTGTCCCCCTGCATACCTCATGAGAGCAAGACCAGGAAAACTTCCAGTAGACTTTGAAATAGGTATAGTAGTTCCTGAAGCAGATACTACAGATGCAGATTGGGATACTCGTAGAAAAGAACAATACCAGAATATACAAGAATGCGTTGAGAGAAGTCTGGAAAAGTCTAGAGAAAAACAAGAAACCAACTTTAACAAAAGTGCGCAAGGGACGCCCTTAACACTAGGTGAATTGGTTTTGAAAAGAAAAAGAAGAATGCACAAACTAGATGGTCAATGGGAAAAAGAACCATACACTGTGTTACCATCCAGTTTTGATAACCAGAAAACCTGTCTCATCAGCAAGGACAATGGTGAAACAACGGCAACAGTGTCCAGGGATCATTTGAAGAAATGCCCTCAACAGTTACAACCAGAAGAAGATGTACCTTGTCCAGAACCTGAGTAAGAGAAGCCAAAGAATATTCAAACAATCATTGGAGAATTACCTAGAGATTGGCCTTAAATAGAAGGTACAAATCTAATCCCAACTTTGATGTTCCCACAAGCAGTAGAAAAGCCAAGAGTAGAAGAACCACCCATTGTATTGGAACCAGAGAATCCTGCAATCGGTGTACCTGCCATTCCTACTGTGAGGTCAGGTAGTCGCAGACTGTTACCCCGGTTTACTGGAGACACATAGACCCACTCTCACCAATCCTACACCAAAATTATGTAGATCAACACGTGTCAATCTAGGACACCCACCACTCAGGTACAGAGAATAAGCCATAACATGTGGAAAATGTAAATATGTTCAGAATGTAAATATGTTTAAAATGTATATATGTTATTAATGCTAATGTACAGAAAAGGGTGAAGAGTAGGCAAAACCCAGACCAGGTACACAACATCAGTAAGAGGGGTGAGCGGAGTTGGCATAAGGAGCTGTCTAGGGAGAGCAAAATCTTGGCCAATAGTTGACCCCAGGGCCAGGAGGTCTACAGCGCTTATGACCCGGTAAAGGCCCCTGCAGTACTTAGTACTCCTACGCTGAGGCACCCGTAGTGTATGTTGTTGTGTTTTTGAACTTTAAGCCTACAGAGACATTACCTGTTGGACTTTTTGAATTTTTCCTTCTTACTTTCAAAAATGGACCATAGCCACAAGACTGGAAGTGGCAAACACCCTTTAAACAGCCTGCAGCAGATGGCCTAGCGCAGTATGGACTGCTTACCCGATTTCTTTAATTTTTAATTTTGAGACTCTATTAAATTTTCAAATGTAAATAGTTAACTTATGTTGTGTTTATGGAAAAATGTTTCAGCCCCGGAGGACTGCATTTAACTAGGGGGGAATGTGGCACCCCTGCACCTTACAGTGAAGACAGAGGCAGGAACCGATTGTAACCTGAAACAGCACACAGTGAAAACCAAGGGAAGTGGAGTGACCAGAGATAGGTTCAATAGGTAAATACAGAAAATAGAGAAAAGGAAATACTGGGAGGATATAAGGAGAAGCAGTATGCTAAACCCACATGTTCCCACAGATATAGAATTAGAAGACCACATAGCAAGTGAGAAGACAATCCTCAGGACTGAATACACAAAGTAATCAGGATAAACAATTAAAATACATAGGAAAGAATGTCGGAGAGTGATTAAGCAATATAAACCTTGTCATTTACAGAAACAGGAAAGGACAGACATAGGCAAATCAAAAAACAGGACAATAAACCAGATTTAACTAGAAGGTAAAGTACAGGTAGTATCAAAAGGAAAGAGGAAAGGATAAAAATAAAATAATGAGGTAAATAACATCATTCATTATCCCATATAGACAATCCCAGAAGCACAAGAAAAGGCTGTACAAGAAAGAGTGGACAAACTTCACTAACAATAAAGGTATTGTGGAAACAAATTACTAGCCTAAAACTAGGGCAGTGAACTAATGTACAATTAAAGCATTATTATTATGTGTTGTAGATGTGAAAATCAAACCACACATAAAGGAGGAATACGCTAAAATCGTTCAAGCTACAATCAAATAACAAGAGAATACGATAGGTTATAATGTGATGTTATGCATTATTATTAGACTCCATGTAAAACGATGTAAGAAATTTTAAACATTTTTAATGTTTTTTTATTGAAAAAATGTTTTTAAAAGTGTGACAATTTAAATCAATAAAAGGTTACAGTGAGTAAAGTGGCCTATTAGTACAGTAATTTCACTAATTGTACTGGTACATACAGTAGCGCTAGGTTCCCATCAATATATTAAACTAAGATTGATTCATACAGAGGTTCAAGTAACGGTCACCTCCAGGACAAACAGCAGCAACTGGTGCACAGGGGAAGTAGCAAAGGTCCCGAGTGCATGAATAAAGACCAGTTACAGTGTCCCTGAAGTATTTGGTAAATCAAAACTTACCTTAGGAACTTAGTTAGGGCCAAAGAAGACCACGTAAAAACCTCCATCCTACATTGCAATTTTGGTAGTCTGTTGCAGGCTGAAGAAATTAGCCCACTTGCATGAGAGAGTTGCCAATACAGGAAGAGGGCAGGGATTGCCACCTATCCCAAATAAAACGTTATGAATACAAAAAGGCCATAAACTGGTGTTAACTGCAGGTGAGAAGAACACACTGGAGCAAATGTATGTTTGTCATACATATATGACTGGCAGTATCAAACACCTGGCAGAAAGGTTGAGCTATAACAGTATGCCCAATACCAACAAACGAAAACACTTTAAAAACCAAATATCTTTGAAATGCTTATCTATCCCACAAACTACATACACAGTAAAGTGCTCATTGATATCTTAATCCAGTCACACACGTAAGTACAGTTGGTGTCAAAACTTTGGAGACTGAGTTTTTAGGTTTTATTTCTTATTTCAAATAAAGGATTTTTCTGTGTGTGTTTTAACTATTTACTCACAGGATTGATAATGTGAAGGTCTCATAGAAGCCTGAACAATATCAATCTAGGGCTTAATGACAGCTGTCAATATTCAGCTGTCATTAAACTCTTTTATCCCCTTGATGCCATAGCACCAGGGCACTGGGAAGGGCTGGAAAAAGTGCCAGGATCTGGTGATTCTAATGGCTTTCTGGGGTGGCTCTGGGCTACTATTATGTAGCCTTGGGCCTCAATAACTATGGGTCTTACCACGCTGAAAATGCCAGCCCTAGCTATCTGGTTTTACCTTGACTGGTATTCAAAAATAGGGTAAAGCCCACATTTTTTTAAAATGATTTATTTAAATAATTAAAAATAAATAATGGGCTCCAGTGTATTTTTGATTGCCAGCCAAGGTAAAATCAGGCAGCTGAGGGTGGCAGCCTATAGCTGTCCACTTTATCTGTGCTGAGAATAAAAAATACAGTGAAGCCCTAGGTAAATCTTTTTAAATTATAATTATTTTTACACTCCATTGACAGCAGGTTTGTTGCCAATCACAGATGCTTGCACAATGGGTGGGGGTGCAACAGCCAATCACAGAGGCTCTCACATAGAGTAAGTGTTTGTGATTGGCTGTTGGAGGTAGAGTCCAGAGAATAAACTGGAGGTTAATGAGTGGCCCTGTAGTAGAGTTACAAATGTGTGGTCCTCGGCAAGTATAGTGCTGCTGTGTTATTTACAGTTTTCTTTCTTTTACAGCCCCCAGCTGAACCCGAACCTGAACAGTAACACAGACTTCTTACGGAAGTCCAAGTTCAGATCCATACCTGAACACTAGGTGTACAATTCGGGTTTGCCCATCATTAATTGTAACTATTAATTTCATTACCTACCAGGGAGTAGAATCCATTTGAAGTGTTGCTCGTATCCATCTGCATTATACTTCTTTTGGCATCATTGGCTCAAAACTCTGTCTAACAAGGGCAAGTGTATTCACACTGTTTAAAGGGGCTGACGTTTGTTAAAAGAGAAAAATGCAGGGTTTAAAAGCCAAGATATTTAATATCAGTAATTGATATATATTGTGTCCTTTCAAGATGTTTGATTTAATAAGCAGTGGCGTGCATTTCTCATCTACTTTATTTTTCTATTGAACCATTGTTACCAGACTATTATCCACTAATGAGCAATTTGAGCTCTGTTACATTAATTAGTTGTAGTACTGTATCAAACAATTGTCTACAGTGCAATCACTATAAACTCTACTATATTATAGAGCACTTCACACAACCAACATGCTTTACTGAGGACAGTAGAGCTTATAGCATTGTGAAGGAGGCAAGATCTTATTGTACCTCCTCCTTTCTGACATACCAAAGGTTAAATGAACCAATTAGAAGGCCTCACGGTTTGTACGACCCTCCCTCCTGACCGCAGGATATTATGTTGACTCCTCTGAGGGCCAATACATGGTGCTTTGTTATGCCATATTTAGTGTATATGACCTGAGGGTTATGTCTTTTTAGCTCTGGGAGGGATGATAAGGGATATATATATATATATATATACTAGCTGTAGTACCCGGCTATACCCGGGTTAATAAATAACTGATGTTAGCTATAACAAAATAGAATTTGAATATGTCATATTAATGACCTGTAAGAAAATAGAAGCTGAGCTGTGATTGATTGCTATAGGCAGCCTAATCAATCTCCAGCCAACAGTAAACCCTCCCCCTGGCCGGGCAGTATATGTTACCTCCCATATACACATAATAGACAGTTCATGTGACTGACATCTGCCTTAATTCCTTATATGGCACATGTGTTGCACATTGGCTGTTTTTAATCAGATGTTTATGTTTGGAAATTAAAGATAGCACACGTATGAGGCGAGTTGTGTGAGGTAATTAGTGCACATCTGTGTCTGTCTGTGTGGTGTGTGTGTCCCTGGGGTGTGTGTATGTGTGTGTCCCTCTGGGGTGAGTGCATGTGTTCCTATAGGGAGAGTATGTGTGTGTGTCCCTGTGGGGGGGGGGGTCTGTGTGGTGTGTGTCTCTGTTGTGTGTGCCTCTTTGTGGTGTGTGTGTGTGTGTCCCTGTGGGGTGAGTGCATGTGTCCCTATAGGGTGTGTATGTGTGTGTGTCCCTGTGAAGGGGGGTCTGTGTGGTGTGTGTGTGTGTATCTGTATTGTGTGTGTCTCTTTGTGGTGTGTGTGTGTGTTTCCCTGTGGGGTGACTGCATGTGTCCCTATAGGGTGTGTATGTGTGTATGTCCCTGTGGGGGGGTGTCTGTGAGGCGTGTGTGTGTCTCTGTGTTGTGTGTGTCTCTTTGTGGTATGTGTGTGTCCCTGTGGGGTGAGTGCATGTGACCCTATAGGGTGTGTATGTGTGTGTGTCCCTGTGGGGGGGGTCTGTGTAGTGTGTGTGTGTCTCTTTGTGGTGTGCATGTGTGTGTGTCCCTGTGGGGTGAGTGCATGTGTCCCTATAGGGTGGCTATGTGTGTGTGTCCCTGTGGGGGGGTCTGTGTGGTGTGTGTCTGTGTTGTGTGTGTCTCTTTGTTTTGTGTGTGTGTGTCCCTGTGGGGTGAGTGCATGTGTCGCTATAGGGTGTGTGTGTATCCCCGTGGGTGTGTGTGTCTCTGTGTTGTGTGTGTCTCTTTGTGGTGTGTGTGTATGTGTGTTTGTTCTGGTGCGTGGTGAGTATCCAATGTTGGGGCTGCACCTTAGCGACTATACACTTGCTGTTACTCTTTGTGTGCGTGTGGTGTGTATACATGTCCCTGTGCGTGGTGAATATCTCATGTTGGGGCCCCACCTTAGTGACTACATGCTGGTATGTGCTGTTAGTCTTTGGCGCTATCATTAAGCCCCTCTTATTTACAACTGTCAACTGGTAACTGTCACTTTTTCCCCATTATGTAGATAGGAGCAAAATTGTTTGGTGAATTGGAATGCGTGGGGTTAAAATTTCGCCTCACAACATAGCCTTTGATGCTCCCGGGGTCCAGACATGTGACTGTGCAAAATTTTGTGGTTATAGCTGACAGCTGTCAATTTTCCTCCAACACTTTTCCATTCACTTTTTCCCCATTATGTAGATAGGGGCAAAATTGTTTGGTAAACTGGAACGTGCAGGGTTATAATTTCGCCTCACAACATAGCCTATGACGCTCTCGGGGTCCAGATGTGTGACTGTGCAAAATTTTGTGGTTGTAGTTGCAACGGTGTAGATGCCAATCCCGGATATATGTACATACATACACACATACATACATACACACACACATTCAGCTTTATATATTAGATTATATAAAGCTGAATGTGTGTGTGTGTGTGTGTATGTCCGGGATTGGCATCTACACCGTCGCAACTACAACCACAAAATTTTGCACAGTCACATGTCTGGACCCCGAGAGCGTCATAGGCTATGTTGTGAGGCGAAATTTTAACCCTGCACATTCCAGTTCACCAAACAATTTTGCCCCTATCTACATAATGGGGAAAAAGTGAAAGGAAAAGTGTTGGAGGAAAATTGACAGCTGCCAGATGTGAACAAGGGGGACTTAAAGAAAGAGAGCGATGGTGCCAAAGAGTATATACCGTACAGTTGCTGAGGTGGGGCCCCGACATTGGATACTCGCCATGCACCCGAACACACACACACACCACAAAGAGACACACACAACACAGAGACACACACACACCACACAGACCCCCCCACAGGGACACACACACATACATATTCTATAGGGACACATGCACTCACCCCACAGGCACATACACACACACTACAGAGGGACACACACAGGGGCACATACACACCCCACAGGGACACAGAGACACACATACACACACCCCACAGGAACACACAGACCCCACAGGGATGGACACACACCACAGGGACACCCCTCCCCCCCAAAAGGACACACACCACAGGGACACCCCTTCCCCCCACAAGAACACACACCACAGGGACACACATGCACAAACCCCAGGGACACACACACCCCAGGGACAAACACACTACACAGACAGACACAGATGTGCACAAATCGCCTTACACAACTCGCCTCATATTTTCAAAAATAAACATCTGATTAAAAACAGCCAATGTGCAACACATGTGCCATATAGGGAATTAAGAATATGCAAATAGAGTCTGTGGAGCCTCGGTTAGGAGTCTCAAACACGGGACTAGCCAGTTACCCTCCAGAGTGAATGCTTTGTGATATAGGGAATTAAGGCAGATGTCAGTCACATGAGCTGTCCATTATGTGTGTGTGTGAGGTAATATATACTACTTTTTCCCCATTATGTAGATAGGGGCAAAATTGTTGGTGAACTGGAACACACAGGGTTAAAATTTCGCCTCACAACACAGCCTATGACGCTCCCGGGGTCCAGACGTGTGACTGTGCAAAATTTTGTGGTTGTAGTTGCGACAGTGTAGATGCCAATCCCGGACATACACATACACACATTCAGCTTTATATATTATATTTGTTTGGTTAATAAAAGCTGTGTCCATTTGTTCCAAATTAGAAGTTGTGGAGTCTTTATTTTAGACAATAAGTACTGGCTAAGTAAGGTGAAGGTGAAGACAGAGGCAATCTCTCATAGAATTGTCATGAGTCACAGGTGACATTGTGGCACCCCGCATGGTCAGGCGTCACAGAGGGGTATTGCACCCGTAAAAGAGGTGTAATTATCTCTGTGGCAAGTGAATGGGGAAGTTAAAATGTGGCTTGTTCTTTGCATCCACACACACCCTTAGCTCAGGGTACTATAGGGTTAATTCCTTTACTAGGAGACCAAGCCCCAGTGGGAGGAGCGCAGGGCAAGCAGTGTGAGGACAGGGAAAAGTTAGAGCAGAGAACATGAGAGGGACAGACAGGAAAGGAGCTTTCCAGGAGAGAGCAGCAGGTCTGGGAACAGAGGAGCCAGTGATAGTTTCTCCCAGACGGCTTACCTGGCACCGGAGCCCGCAGACTGCTGGAGCTACAAGCACAGCAGAGAATCCGGATTACTGTGGAGTCTTTACCAGACACCAGCGCAGTCAATATCAGGGGGCCAGGTACCGCCTGAGGAGAGATCAGCCACCGATTAGAAGGTTACCCGACGACAGCGAAGGTAAGAGAGCACAGAAGGCAGGCTAGATTTCAGATCAGCCAGGCTTCACACCAACCTGGAAGAGAAGTAAAGGAGGCACTGGGACACCTAACCAAGCCCCATGGAAACAAACCGTTCACTTGCCACTACCTAAGACGGTAACCTGTTATTGCAACATCTAATGCTGAACTGTGAACTTTGTGTGATGCTGCTACAAGTTGACAGTAAAGTACCCGGGAGAAAGTGACTTTGCTTGTGTGTGGTTTTCTCCATCAACCTGTTCCCTTGCAGGAATGCTACCCCGTAGGAATCGCCCTACTTGTAGGGGGCTTTGCCAACTCAGCCGCACTACCATCCACCTCCGGCGGAATGTGGCGGCGCTGGTGACCCATCACCAGACACTACAGGTAGCGTCACGTGAACTATATAAAAACTCTAATCCCCTGTAAATACACCCTTTTTGAAGCATCATCCAGGCCACGGGATCAGGCACTGCCACCCGTGACATCCCTAGAACCACCACCGAGCCTGGTACCCGAGTACCCCAGGGCCTGTGGCTCGACATATCTTTCTGACGTCACGAACAGGATCTCGTGCCCAGTTTTACCGGGTACTGTGCACTTTGGACTATTGAACAGAACTTTTTCCGCCATTGCTTGGCGCCAAAAATGGGTTCCCGCCATTACTGCAGGAAGACCCAAGATGGCGCCGTAGTCATGTACTAAACGCTATCTGCAGGCCCGGGGGTGTGCCTCAGCCCCTAGAAGAAGGAGGGCCAAGACGGAGGCGCCAAAAAGTGTGGCCCCCCAAATGCCATCAATCAGGGACATTAACGCTATCTAACGACATCTATCCCTTTCTGCCCCCTCTTCCAGGCCACCCCATTCATCCATCAATCCATCTATCCCATTCTGTCCCCACCAGGCTGCTATCTTCAGCTGTAGCAGTGCCTTACCTGACTCCATGCTCCTGATCCTGGCAGCTTCTTCCTCTGCGGTTCCCGGTCTCTGGCAGCACCAGGTACCTGGCACCCAGGCGCCCCGTCACCAGGCACCCCGGAGCACCAGGAACCCTGGCAGCCAGGCACCAAGGCACCCTGGCAGCCAGGCACCCGGCACCAAGACACCCTGTCAGCCAGGCACCAGGCGCCCGGCATTCTGAGACCCGGGCGCCCCAGAGAACCAGGCACCCAGCAGCACCAGGCACCCGGCACCAAGACACCCTGGCAGCCAGGCACCCGACACCAGGCCCCAAGGCGCCCCGTCACCAAGCACCCGGCACCCCGGAGCACCAGGCACACAGTACCAAGATATCCTGGCAGCCAGGCACCAAGGTAGCCGGACACCCTGGCACCAAAGCACCCTGGCATCCAGGCACCTGACATCAAGGCACCCTGGCAGCCAGGCACCAAGGCACCCTGACAGCCACACATCAAGGCACCAAGGCATCCTGGTAGCCAGGCACCAAGACACCCTGGCAGCCAGGCACCAAGACACCCTGGCAGCCAGGCACCCAGACACCCTGGCACTCGACACCTGACACCAGGCACCAAGGCGCCCCGTCACCAGGCACCCGGCACCCCGGCACACAGCACCAAGACACCCTGGAAGCCAGGCACCCTGGCAGCCAGACATTCTGGCACCAAAGCACCCTGGCAGCCAAGCACCTAGGTGCCCAGCACTCTGGCAGCCAGGCGCCAAGGCACCCTGGCAGGCAGGTACCCAGACAGCGCGGCATGCTGGCAGCAAGGCACCCCACCAGCCAGGCACCAAGGAACCCACAGCAGCCAGGCACCCCTTCCCCCAGGCAGTGCATTACCACATCGGCCCCCGACGTGAACCCCGCAGTCGTACTGGCGCCTCCGCACACCGGGTTAGACAGGAAGCCGCTGGGAGCTCTGCTGCACCCGCACTTCTGGGTTCCGTACAGCTGCCAGTGGCTTCCTGTCTAACCCGGCCCGCGGCGACTCGGGAACGCTCTTTGCGGGGGTGAGCCTAGTGGAGGTGAGCCTAGTGGGGGTGAGCCTAGTGGGGAGGGGTACATGCGGGCGGCTCTGCACAAGCGACACCCCCCCTCCCCCACAAAGACTCCGGTTTTCATATGGAGTCTGGGGGAGGGGAGGAAAGTTAAAAAATAAATAAATAAAATTAAAAAAAAAACTCTCTCCTGGTGCCGCCCCCTGCGATCTGCCGCCCTAGTCATCGGCCTACAAGTGCCTAACTGCAAATACGGCCCTGACCCTGATAGAGACTTAATAGCTGCCTACAAACATCTGAAAGGGTGTCACACTGTAGAGGGATCAGCTTTATTCCCATTTGCTCATGGAAAGACTAAAAACAATTGGATGAAATTGAAAAGGATTAGACAAAGATAAGCTATTAGAAAAAACTTTTTGACAGTGAGGGTGATCAACGAGTGGAACAGGCGGCCATGAGAGGTGGTGAGTTTTCCTTCAATGGAAGTCTTCAAACAGAGGCTGGGCAGACATTAGTCAGGGGTGATTTAGTGAATCCTGCTTTAAGTATGGGGTTGGACCAGATGACCCAGGAGGTCCCTTCCTACTCCACCATTCTATTATCCTAAGATTCTATCCAGAACAATAACACAAAAAGTTCTGTATGATATTTGACATATATTCTGTGTTTCAAGGCTCCCAGAAATGCCCTGAAACATGGCAATATGATATTGATTTGTCCTGAGGAAGGGGCCAGGGAGCCCTGAAACATGTTGACTAATAAATCAATATTACACTGTGTGCAGAATTATTAGGCAAATGAGTATTTTGATCTCATAGTACTTTTTATACATGTTGTCCTACTCCAAGCTGTATTGGCTTGAGAGCAAACTACCAATTCAGTAAATCAGGTGATGTGCATCTCTGTAATGAGGAGGGGTGTGGTGTAATGACATCAACACCCTATATAAGGTGTGCTTAATTATTAGGCAAATGCCTTTCCTCTGGCAAAATGGGTCAGAAGAGAGATTTGACGGGCTCTGAAATGTCCACAATTGTGAGATGTCTTGCAGAGGGATGCAGCAGTCTTGAAATTGCCAAACTTTGGAAGCATGATCACTGAACAATCAAGTATTTCATGGCAAATAGCCAACAGGGTCGCAAGAAGCGTGTTGAGCAAAAAAGGCGCAAAATAACTGCCCATGAATGGAGGAAAATTAAGCGTGAAGCTGCCAAGATGCCATTTGCCACCAGTTTTTCAATATTTCAGAGCTGCAATGTTACTGGAGTATCAAAAAGCACAAGGTGTGCTATACTCAGGGACATGGCCAAGGTAAGGAAGGCTGAAAAACGACCACTTTTGAACGACCACCTTTGAACAAGAAGCATAAGATGAAACATCAAGACTATGCCAAGAAATATCTTAAGACTGTTTTATCAAAGGTTTTATGGACTGATGAAATGAGAGTGACTCTTGATGGGCCAGATGGATGGGCCAGAGGCTGGATCAGTAAAGGGCAGAGAGCTCCACTCCAACTCAGACGCCAGCAAGGTGGAGGTGGGGTACTGGTATGGGCTGGTATCATCAAAGATGAACTTGTGGGACCTTTTCGGGTTGAGGATGGAGTGAAGCTCAACTCCCAGACCTGCTGCCAGTTTCTGGAAGACAACTTCTTCAAGCAGTGGTACAGGAAGAAGTCAGTATCGTTCAAGAAAAACATGATTTTCTGCAGGACAATGCTCCATCACATGCATCCAACTACTCCACAGCGTGGCTGGCCAGTAAAGGTCTAAAAGAAGAAAAAATAATGACATGGCCCCCTTGTTCACCTGATATGAACCCCATAGAGAACCTGTGGTCCCTCCTAAAATGTGAGATCTACAGGGAGGGAAAACAGTACACCTCTGGGAACAGTGTCTGGGAGGCTGTGGTGGCTGCTGCACACAATGTTGATCGTAAACAGATCAAGCAATTGACAGAATCTATGGATGAAAGGCTGCGAGTGTCATCATAAAGAAAGGTGGCTTATTGGTCACTCATTTTTTGGGGTTTTTTTTGCATGTCAGAAATGTTTATTTCTAAATTTTGTGCAGTTATATTGGTTTACCTGGTGAAAATAAACAAGAGAGATGGGAATATATTTGTAATTTATTAAGTTGCCTAATAATTCTGCACAGTAATAGTTACCTGGCACAAACAGATATCCTCCTAAAATAGTCAAATCTATAAAAAAAAAAAAACAATCCAACTTCCAAAAATATTAAGCTTTGATATTTATGAGTTTTGGGTTGATTGAGAAAATAGTTGTTGATCAATAATAAAAATAATGCTCTACAAAAATCTTGCCTAATAATTCTGCACACAGTGTATATTCACCCTTTGATGTCTGGTGGAATATGGCAACGTGGTTTTTAACCCTTCATCCTCCCTACTTTTAATTTTCTGACATAATGACCTTTGGGTTTTCATTGGCTGTAAGCCATAATCATCAACATCAAATAAAACACATGAAATAGATCATCTGTGTGTAAAGACTCTATATGATATAGATAGATATGATGTATGTATATCATTTTATGTATTGAATTACTGAAATAATTAACTTTTTGATGATATTCTAATTCATTGAGATGTCCTGTATGTTCTGCAGTGTAGAAAGACTTGGTGACTTGTGGGCGTCATATTTAGAAAAGCCTGCTTTTGAGCCAGTGAAACGTTCCCCCCATGCGGCCCTCTGTTCATACTGCTCTCCCCCTCTATGTGGTCCCCCGTTTTCATACTGTTCACCATTTCCCATGTGGCCCCCTGTTACACAGTGCTCTACCCCCACGTGGCCCCCTGTTTCACAGTGCTCCCCCATATGTGGCCCCCGTTTCACAGTGCTCTCCCTCCCATGTACCCCCCGTTTCACAGTGCTCTCCACACATGGGGCCTCCCATTTCACAGTGCTCTCCCCCCATTTCACAGTGCTCTCCCCCAATGTGGCCCCCCATTTCACAGTACTATCCACCCAATTTCACAGTGCTTCCCCCCCCATTTGGCATCGCGTTTCACAGGGTTCTCCCCACCGTTTGGCCCCCAATTCACAGTGCTCTCTGCCCTGTTTCACAGTGCTCTCCTGCTCCTCAATTCACAGTGCCCTCCCCCATGTGTTCCTCCATTTCACAGTGCTCTCCCCACATGAGGCTTCCCGTTTCACAGTGCTCTTCCCCCAATTTCACAGTGCTCTTCCCCATTTGGCCCCCATTTCACAGTGCTCCCCCCCCCCCCCCTGTTTCACAGTGCACTCTCCCCATATTTCACAGTGCTCTCCCGCCCCCTCGTTTCACAGTGCTCTCCCCCCATGCGACCCCATTACACAGTGCTCCCCCGCATATTTCACAGTGATCTCCCACCCCACCGTTTCACAATGCTCTTTTCCCCATGCGGCCCTGTTACACAGTGCTCTCCCCCATGGGACTCCCCGTTACACAGTGCTCTTCCCCCTTGTTTCACAGTGCTCTTCCCCCAATGCAACCCCGTTTCACAGTGCTCTTCCCTCCATGTAGCTCCCCATTCCACAGTGCTCTCCCCTCAATGGGGCCCCTTTTTCACAGTTCTTCCCTCCCAATGTGGCCCACAGTTTCACAGTTCTTCCACCTCAATGGGCGCCCAGTTTCACAGTTCTTCCCCTCAATGTATACTAAGATTTATGGGCGCACACCTCTAGTGTTGGGTGCTAGCATGAAAATATAGAAGAATACTTACTAAAAGGAGATCTGCTGCACACCAGCACTTCATGCCTTTAAAGGAAAAACCAAAATGGCTGACATGTACTATTTCATTATGTGAACAGGGACCAAGATCATATTGGAAAGCTACTGAAAGCTATCTAGGATAAATGTGAAAAATTGGTTGATGTGATGGCCATGACATTGTAAGCCCAGTAACCGCCGACAAGGTTTTTTCACACTACTGGGCTCCTATCTAAAACCTCATGTCTGCAGTCTGGATAAATGTATGGGATAATGCCCTGTGTGCAATTAAAATCCTGCTTATAAAGGAAATATCCAGGACTATGTGTAGGTGCTGTGTGCAGCAGATCTCCTTTTAGTAAGTATTCTTATACATTTTCATGCTAGCACCCAACACTAGAGTGTGCGCCCATAATCTTAGTATATATAGTTTTTTTGGATGCAGCACCCTCCCCCACCCAGTAGCTGTTGTGAGAACCTACACATAGTCCTGGACATTTCCTTTATAAGCAGGATTTTAATTGCACACAGGGCATTATCCCATACATATATCCAGACTGCAGACATGAGGTTTTAGATAGGACCCAGTAGTGTAAAAAAACCTTGTCGGGGGTTACTGAGCTTACGATGTCAATGGCCATCACATCAACCAATTTTTCACATTTATCCTAGATAGCTTCAGTAGCTTTCCGAATATGATCTTGGTCCCTGTTCACATAATGAAATAGTAGATGTACAACATTTATGGTTTATCCTTTAAAGGCATGAAGTGCTAGTGTGCAGCAGATCTCCTTTATCTAAGTCTTCCCCTCAACGTGGCCTCTGTGTGCACAGTTCTCCTCCCCCCAAATGTGCCCCTGTGTCCACTGTTCTCCCCTCAACATGGCCCCTCTTCACAGTTCTTCCCCACCATGCTGCTACCACGCTTACTTTATCGAGGCTCCATTGATCTCCCCTCTGATTGCACAGATGCCATCAGCTGATGAGGGTGCTCATTCATCCGTTGGGTCAGGGGCTGCTCTGCACGCTCCCCTTAACCCAGAATGTGGGCTGCTGCAACACAGGATGAGTGAATGCAGTGTCCCTTTATTCATGATTCAGTGAACACTAGGAACATCTGCCCGCGCTGACACTTCCCCTTCTCCGGATTATATGAGGGTCTGCAGGAGGGGAGGGAAGCTTTGAAATTTTTTTTTTTACAACTCAAGCTTGATGCCGCATCCCACATCTTGATGCCCCAGGCACTTGCCCTCCAATGCCTAATGGTAAATACGGCCCTGTCACTAGGTAAACATAAATTTAGAAAACAAAATTAACACAATAGAAAATGAAATATTGATGAAAGGTTAACACCATTGAGGGATAGATATACTCCTACATTACACCAAACCTAAATAAACTGTAAAACTCAAAAAAAAGATAAAAGAATCAAGCATAAAAGTGGTCATACATACAGTGAGAAGTAAGAATCCATAATAGAATAAATTGGAACAGTCTCACTAATCACAAGGTGGGAGTCAAGGAAAACGGGTATCAGGTTCAATGCCACCAATTTCAAGGATGGTCATGATATTCACCCTATATACTGTCCCTATCAACATCAGAACCTACCATGCTCCAGTTGCTTCCACCCTGACAAGGGCAGTCCACATCTAGCCCTGTCAGAGTGAATCCCTACTCTCACCAAGTGAGCACATCATCATGTTACATCCTTCGCTTATGATCATATGTAAATTTATTGAACAATCCAAAAATCAATATTGGATGGTAGCATTTGCCACCAATAACTTACAAATTTGGAGTTTTATATTGGAGAAAAACAGAGCTCTGTCCACGTAAAAGATATACAATATATTAAAAATGTCTTGAACGTGAAAACGCATCTTTTCAGAACAGCCTATGTGGCGCCCCTGCGTACAGGAGGCCACAAAGGGAACTGCAGCCAGGAAGGTAGGAATGACAGTTGAATACCAACACCCTCACAGCCCACACAACCCACGTAGCAGTAGAGAGTAGCACCCAACCCGCAGCCTGGGAACTATAGGCAGGCAGAGGTGGTGGGTTTAGAGACAGTCGGTGGGCAAACACGTAAGTCAGGTGACAGAGGGTATATATAGAGAAGGGGGAGGAGAAAGGAGTCAGAAGGCCGGTGTAGGCTGAGCAGCAAAGACAGAAGCACATGTCCTGGAAGAGTGGGGTGTAAGGAGCGCAGAATCTGAAGAACCAGTGCAAGCCACAGAGAGAAAGCCTATCTGGAGCCACACCCTAGGAGTGTGAGGGACGAGAGGGACAGTGACACTGGGTCTAGAACCACGGCTGAGACGACCGACTGCAGCGGAGTAGCCCTCCTATTGAACTCGAAGACACAGTTAGAGAGAGCTGTAGAGCCTCACATCGAGGACTATTGGAGGCTAGGCTAAGAGTAGAGTGTCGGCTCTAGAGGGGACCGCAGATTCACCTGGCATCCCCAGACAACCGACGGGGGAACCACAGCTACCGTTAGGGTCCCTACCACAAAGGACATGGCAGCTCAGTGGCAACCCGAAGGGCTCACACGAGTTCCGAGCCACCACCATACTGTCGGAGTCACCACACAAAGTGTACAAAGAGAGAGAGAACTGAAAGCCTGGAAAGGACAGAGAGACAGAGTGAGGGGTCATAGACGGAGCAACCTGGCTGCAGGGAGTAAAGGAACCCAGAAGGGAGAGTGTGCCTGTGTAAAGACTGTAAACTGTGAACTGTACTGGAACTTTAACTGAGAAAGAACTTTGAGAAGTAAACACAGTAAAGCCTGACTCTGACTCCCTCGCATGCTTATGTCTGCACATGATTCCCTCCACACAGGTCGGCAGAAGATCACCGCCTGGAGAGCCACAGCTTGTCAGCTCCAACACTGAAGAAGGATTTCTGCAGCATCTGGACAGTAAGTGCATTGCACCCAGCACAAGCCTGCACCATACCCTACACAATAGACTTAACCATCACTGCCCCGGGGAACTCAGTTCTGCCCACGGAGAACTATGCCATCCTAGCTGCCTTCACATCGTCCCTGGAGGTTCTGCGGCAGCGGTGGCCCCACTAAAGGCCACACACTGTGGGTGGCGTCACGACTGACATTATCCCCTGTAAATATCCCCTTACTATTGCCAGAGCCCGGGACACAGTCCGGACCAGGACCACCCGTGACTTCCCCAGTAGCAGACCCGGTCCGGCACCGAGTACCCCCGTCCCAGTGGGCTCGACACCTACACCCTGCAATGACCACAATTCCACCTCACCACCACTGGACCTGCACCACCATCGGACCCGGCGCTCTACTACCATCGGACCCGGGGCTCCGCCACCACCAGAGCAGACTCAACCTACTGTCTCTGTCCCCATTGAAGAAAGGATGAACCAGGGCCACTTATCCATAGAAGTGGGGCAACTTTATTCAAGAAAAATTAAAAACATATATGCATCCTAGCCGGACGCGTTTTGAATGTTAGTCCTTACTCATCGGCATTTCTTTATGCCGATGAGTAAGGACTAATGTCTGAAACGCGTCCGGCTAGGATGAATATATGCTTTTAATTTTTCTTGAATAAAGTCACCCCACTTCTATGGACAAGTGGCCTTGGATCATCCTTTCTTTGACATTCTATGGTGGGAGCCAGCTACCTTCCAGGAGCCTGGGAGTCCAAGCGTGAATTGGTTTGAGGTGAGCAGCTTTCCTTCCCCACACAATACTTCACTAGTTGTTAATGATGGGTCACATAGCAGCTAAGATAATGCTTTTTTGTAAGGCCATATGACTTATTTTCCCACTGTTTCCATGCTCTTTCGTGGCTGTGTGGGCGTGGCCAGCAGATAATAGCATTAAGCAGTGCAATGTGACAGCAGAGATTGTGACTGAGCTGTGTGGAGCCAGATGACAGATCAGAAGCTTGTGCCAAGGACTGAGGAGTTTGCAGTGATCCTGACATTCTGACATTGCTTAGCAACTGAGCTGTAACCTGAGATAATCTGATACATTGTCACCTCAGCAGCTGCAGTCAGCTGTGTAGGATGACTCACCGTGGGCCGGGGGATTCAGGTCTCAGGCGTGGGCTGTAGGTCACGGTTCGGTGCCTGAGGCTGTGGGTTCGGTGGTCAATGCAAAGAGGAAAAATAAAATAATAAAAAGGGAATAAAGTTTTAGTTCGTGACGCCACCTGTAGGGTTCCGGTGATGGCATCGGCGCTGCTTTTACCTCTGGGGTGGTGGGCGGCAGCAAGGTGGAACCGCTCCCTACAGGACGAGCGGGGTCTCCGGAGTTGAGAGCTGCAATGGAGTAATAGGGCAGCTCTGTTATTCCTGCAAAGCAAGGCAATTGAACGGACGTTCTGGAATAAGGCTCCGACACCTTACTCCTCTGAACGGGTATTTACTCGGGTGTTCAATGGCATACAAGGTAACACAGTTCTCAATGCCAGGTAGTGGACAGGGTGGTTCCTGCGGTGAGTGTCCTTCCAAGGCTCCACAAGTGTACCCTCTATCTCTTACTGTCCCTTCTCTTCACTACTCCGGTATACCTCGCCAGGGTACTGAGGGCCCTCGATTGGGTTCCCGACTGGCCCCTAACGTACGGTCCCTGGCCCTCAATGGTGGGTACCCCCTGGTATAGCTGCGGTAGTTGTTAGGTTGTGAGTCGGGCTCCTAGGAAGCTTACGACCACTCCGGGTTCTGTGGTGCAGGGTTGTAACCTGCTGGACCACGTTGGAGCCGGTACTCCGGGTTTGGACTGGGCAAGGGTATTGGCTTACCCAGTCTACTTTTGGCCCCTTTCTCTTCTGGGTCACCAGGTTGAGGTGCCCTCCCATTTAGCCTTCTCAGTGCTCTACTGCAACTTCTCCAGCTCTGCTACATCTGTTACTTTCACTTTGCCTCTCTGAGCTTCTATCTGTTGTCATGACTTGACTTCTGCACTGTTCTGTTCTCACTTCCTAGTCTAACTCTTTTCTGCTCTCCCACTCACTATATCACCTAGCTCTCCTCCCACCGGGACCTGTTACCCTAGCAACGGGTGTCTGATTGGTCCCCTATCACTAGGTGTGTGTGTGTAGTGTTAGAGCTTCAGGATTCTCCTACTCATCACTGGAACAGAGAATACGACACCTTCAGTCAGGGGTGTAGTACCCTCCTGTGACGCACTCTTAGTGGGGTGCCACATAGGACCCGCCCCCTTTATCCTTATATGGTTACATGCCCATATTCAGTGTGAAGACGGATCTGACTGAGAATAAAGATATGTCTTCTTCACACATAGTCTAGTGGGGACACCTTGTGGAAGGTTTATGAATGATTTTCAACCAGAATTCTCTCATAAAGTATATTTGAAAGTTGTTTATAACCACTTGCTCGACATTATTATTAAATAAAATTATAAACGACGCTTACGCTTTAAGCTATACATTTGCATTGATGAAAATTGTACATTTCTATGCAAATTTGTTGAGGTTTTTCCTGCAAGAACAGTTGTGTCTCTTTAACTGCAATCTCAATTGCAGCAACATCATGGTAAAAACAGAGGCCATCAAACATATTCTTGCCGTAGTTTTTGAGGCGTGGTAAACTGGTATTACCTTTTTGAAGTATCATCCAAACCTGCGAATCTGAGACAACGCCATGAAGACAGACAGCTGATCTGCCTTCTTATTATCATGGAAATAATAGGAAAGCAGAACTTATGATTTGTAACAGATATAATTATACACCACTGAGTCCCACTAGATGCAGTTAAGAAGTAAATATATTTAATGACAGAATCCTTATTAAAAAAAAAATGACCGCAGCCTCGAAACAGACGTGAATCTTGACAGCAGGAAGAAAATTAGTTGTCTCATTATAAATAAAATGTGTCGTAAGAAAGGATCAAAATTGGCACACAAGTCTCCAATGGTGATATTATATAATAGAAACCAGACGTAATGTGAGCGGTGAACATGAGTGCCATGTGATTCACATGACAGGCTGGGTGGAGTGAGTTAAGGGCAGGATAATATATTCAGTGCAGTATATACCGGTAATGGTAATTAGACGTGTGACCTGACATGGTGTAGGGCACATGTGATAGTCATTATTCTTTTATTCTAAGAAACATGTATTATGCATCATAAGGGCTGAAATATAAATGTAAACACACAGAATCAGTCAGGATGTATAAAACGAAAAATTACATAATAACATGCACCTTGTCTGTATATACCGACCCCTCTGACCTCTTATGTCAATGTCTACATTTGTAGTTGACCATCATATCCTTGTCCATTAATAAAAACAAAACAAAAAGGGCATGATCATCACTTGCAGTTATTTAAAGGGGTTTTCCCACAAGAAAAAAATAATTTTAAAGTTCATTTTAACCAATAGATCTTGGGATAATAATAATTGCCACAATTGGATGAGTTATAAACAGGAACTGTCATCCCCCTGGTGCTATGCTAACTGAATGCAGCACTGAATGCAGCGCGTCTGCTACATTCAGGATAATGGTCCCCCATGTCTCTAGCCCCCTGTATGTTGTTAAAAAGACTTTATAAAGTGTACAGATAAGGAGTCCAGAGGGACTTACTCAGTAATCAGTCATCGCTGTTGCTGGTATCCTCCCCGCCTCCAGCCTTCTCTGTGCCATTTCCAGCCCTCAGTGATGACACATACTGGAGGCTGAACAAGAGAGGGGTGGAGGTGGCACAGAGAGGGCTGGAGGTAGCACAGAGAGGGCTGGAGGAGGGGAGGAGAGCAGACACATAAAGGAGGATGAAAAAGAGGTAGCACAGAGAGGGCTGGAGGCGGGGAGGACACCAGCAACAGCGATGATTTATTACTGAGTAAGTCCCTCTTGACTCCTTATCTGTACACTTTATAAAGTCTTTTTAACAGCTTACAGGGGGGGCTAGAGACATGGTGGACCCCTTCCCTGAATGCAGACATGCTGCATTCAGTGGTGCATTCAGTTAGCATAGCGCAAGGGAGTGACAGATCCTCTTAAAAAAAATGTTCCTGTACTAAAATAATTTGATATATGTGTCCCTGCTATGTACTGTGTAATGGATGTGTCTGACCGTACAGGAACATGGTCTGATCATACCACATCTCCTGAACTGAGATAATCTTATATATGTGTCCCTGCTATGTACTGTGTAATGGATGTGTCTGACTGTACAGGGAAATGGTCTGATCATACCACATCTCCTGGGCTGAGATAATCTTATATATGTGTCCCTGCTATGTACTGTGTAATGGATGTGTCTGACCGTACAGGAACATGGTCTGATCATACCACATCTCCTGTACTGAGATAATCTTATATATGTTTCCCTGCTATGTACTGTGTAATGGATGTGTCTGACTGTACAGAGACATGGTCTGATCATACCACATCTCCTGGGCTGAGACAATCTTATATATGTATCCCTGCTATGTACTGTGTAATGGATGTGTCTGACGGTACAGGACATGGTCTGATCATACCACATCTCCTGGGCTGAGATAATCTTATATATGGGTCCCTGCTATGTACTGTGTAATGGATGTGTCTGACCGTACAGGACATGGTCTGATCATACCACATCTCCTGGGCTGAGATAATCTTATATATGTGTCCTGCTATGTACTGTGTAATGGATGTGTCTGACTGTACAGGGACATCGTCTGATCATACCACATCTCCTGGGCTGAGATAATCTTATATATGTGTCCCTGCTATGTACTGTGTAATGGATGTGTTTGACCGTACAGGCACATGGTCTGATCATACCACATCTCTGGAAAAAAAAACTATTACAGTATATTACTTTCTTTTTTAATCCTGTGGTATTCCTTCATGGTTTTTGAACCACAGTCTTCAAAATGGCACACATGGTCCATAAATTTTCTGCAAAATCAAAAATGTTCTCTATTGTTTTAACCTTTGCACAAAACTTCCAGACTCATATAAAATCACCCCAAAAGGGGCCTTGTGTACATTTGCTAAAAAAAGAGCAACTATTTAAAAATGTATGAATCAGCTGACAACATCTGAAAACCCCTAAACTCGGCACAATATGATATAAATCAGGGGAATACATAGCGAATACATTTTAAAAGATACATGTAAAAAAATAGTTGGAAAACATCAAAAAAATAAACAAAAGAAAACAAAATGCAATAATGAATTGGATGAAAATCTTAGTTTTTATGAATTGGATGAAAATCTTAGTTTTTAAAATAGCACTCCAGTATTTTCTTTTTTTACCTGAAGTGGCACTTTAAATGTATGCCCCTACCCACTGTCTTATATTCACCCTCTATATTCATTTCTATTTGGTGCTACTCTGCTCCTGCAGCGCCATCTTGTGACTGTAACTTTTGGCAGTTCGGAAGTCAGAATTTCCATCATAAGCTCTCAATGCATCTCTATGAGAGCCAGAACAAGGCCAAAACAAGGCAAGACTTGTATTGAGGTGTGACCTCCGGTGCCTCCAAGAAACACTGAAGCTGTCGGTAGGTCGCAAACTGAAGAAGGTCGACTGGAGCGACAATGAAAACAGATGATATCATCATAACGTCAGTAGAAAACAGGGGTCAGGGACTTGCATCCAAAAAACTGTAATGGTAGAATGGGAAAAATAAAGCTGAAGTGGAACTTTAAAGAATGATTTTTAATATTGGTAAAATGTATGCAGGCAAATAACTCAAACTATACTAGAATTCAGGTTGTGTAATATAAAGGATCATCCTATTTGCAAAAATCATGATTTCTTATGATAAGCTCATAGAGGGCACGGTGCATGAGTGCCTATGATGACTTATTATTTCCAGGGGAAGATGCTGGCAAGTCTTTATTTTCCCAGTCCACAATGAATTGAAGCCAATGGTTTGGCCATGTAATTTATGGATGTGCCCGTTCCTCTTGAGGAAGAGATGCTCTTTGTAGCAGTTTCCCATTTTGGCTAATAAAGGTCAATTGCTCTCGGTGGGAGAAATAAAATAATAATCTAGTAGTTGTGATACCTTTTAATGGCTAACAGAAATAAAATAAATGATGTTACAAGACAAGCTTTCGAGACTTCTCTGGTCTCTTCATCAGGAATTGTATGACAAAATGTTTAAAGAAACACAAATATATACATGAACAACTAGAGCAGGTATAATATATGGTATAATAAATGGACATTTAGATAAATAAACAAAACAAAGCCTGGAGGGGAGCCTTAATCAGCCAGGCTTAGTGATGTCAAAGTTTTTATGACCCTAATTTATATGTAAACCTGGTGTCTTCAGTGTCTCTGAAAAACATTCTTCAGATGTGATAATGAACCAAAAAACCATCAGATAGGTTTAGCCCTGTTTGGATACAGTCAAAAGTTCTAATGAGCTTGGATTCACAGACACTTCTATGTTTTCAGTGTTATGTTCTTGAACACAAAAATGTTTGGCTACTGGTAAATGGATTTTTTTGTCTGTAATTGTGTGACGATGAGACCTCATCCTTACTCTTAGCCATTGTCCTGTCTCCCCAACATAAAAAGTCCCCACAGGACATATAGTGCTCATAATTAAATACACAACATTGGAAGAGGAGCATAATTGCTAATGGCTAATAAAAAGGGGAATCCCAGTTATTGGCTTTCTTTTTATTATATACAAAAACACTAATAGGACATATCCCTAATTATTGTATAAATAGCAAATTAATATATATAAATGCCATAAAAATTATTTCAATTTTACATATCGTAAAGGAGTTTTCCTGCCAACAATCAGAGATGATAAATATATGATTGCTGGGAGTCTGAACATCCAAAAAAGGGAAGTCTTGTGTTCCACTTGCTAACATGGTGGTAATGCACATGCTTCATTCACTATCAAAGAAAGTTGGTATATCTTATTTGCAGCATACAAATGAAGAGGATCCAGCGTCAATTTCTGCTTCTTATGTGTTTTATTGACACACAAATAAAATCTTCACATACCCCGTAGGGTCATGCCATACGCGTTTCGGGGTTCTCCCCTTAGTTGTTAGCTAACAAATAAGGGGAGAACCCCGAAACGCGTATAGCGTGATCCTACAGCGTATGTGATGATTTTATTTGTGTGTCAATAAAACACATAAGAAGCAGAAATTGATGCTGGATCCTCTTCATTTATATGCTGTATACTAAGGATGGTTGCCATGCGATTGATCCGGTGTCTGGAGTCCAGGGAGTAATTGTCTGAGGAGCCGCCTTCCTTCCCCCTTCCCTGAATCATTCATATCTTATTTGCACTATCACTCCCATAAACCCATAGACGTGAATGGAGCTGTGGTTACACATGAACATTACTACCTCATAGACCTTTTTGTGATTGGGGGAGTCCCAATGGTCATTTATCATCAAACGTCATGACAACACTGTTTGTTGGATAACCAGTAATTCTGCAACAGATTTATGTTATATGTTATATACATACATCTTATGTATATAGTATGTAATTTGGCAGGATTAAGATTTTGAACATTATAGGTATCTTAAGAATATCACAAAAATGATATGCTACTAGTGATGGGTGAATCCTAAATTACTCGGAATCGCTTGACTCTAGCGAGTCCGAGCACAGGACTCGCTACTCGTTGCGAGTCTAGCGAGTCCAATGTTAATGAATGGGGAAGCGAGTAATAGCGAGTAGTGTGAGATTTACAAATCGCAGATGTGTCTCGGAAGCTTCAGCCTGAAGCAATCCTAGTTTTGTCATTTATTTGCATTGCTCGTTTACTTTGTAAGTCCTGCTTTCTCATCTGTGCTGGCTGCCAGCTCCAGGGTCCTAGAGCCGGCCTGCTGCCTGATGTAGCAGTGCTGAGATTGTTCTCAGTCTGCTCATTCCCTGTGTACAGACATGAATGTCTGTGCACAGAGATGATGTAGCAGAGCTGAGATTGTTCTCAGTCTGCTCATTCCCTGTGCATAGAGATCTATATCTATGCACAGGGGATGTAGCAGAGAGGACATCGCGTTTTGGACTGTGTCGGACGGAAGAGGATTTTTTTAATTAAAGATGGAGTCCCTAATGGCTTTTCTTTTTATTTCTAATAAAAAATTTTGTTTGTGTTGTGTTTTTTTTAAAACAATTTAATAGAAATTCATGGCGGTCATGTCTAATATTGGCGTGACCGCCATAAATTTCGGGCTTAGGGCCAGCTGATAATACAAAGCTGGCCCTAACCTCTTTATTACCCAGCGTGCCACCGCTACCAGGGCCGCTGGAAGAGCGGGGTTCAGCGCCAGAGGATGGCGCTTCAATGAACGCGCCATCTTCTGGGGCGGCTGCGGGCTGCAATTTGCAGCGGGGGGTGCCCAGAAAGCTTGGGCATCCCTGCGCTGCGGATTCCAGCCCCCAGCTGCTTAGCTGTACCTGGCTAGACATAGAAATTGCGCGGAGCCCCACGCATTTTTTTAAAATTATTTCATGAAATTCTGAGATTCTGACTCTGACTCTGACTCTGAGACTCTGACTCTGAAATTCATGAAATAATTAAAAAAAAAATGCGTGGGGCTCCGCGCAATTTCTATGTCTAGCCAGGTACAGCTAAGCAGCTGGGGGCTGGAATCCGCAGCGCAGGGATGCCCAAGCTTTCTGGGCACCCCCCGCTGCAAATTGCAGTCCGCAGCAATCCCCCGAAGGTGGCGCGTTCATTGAAGCGCCATCCTCTGGCGCTGAACCCCGCTCTTCCAGCGGCCCTGGTGGCGGTAGCACGCTGGGTAATAAAGGGGTTAATACCAGCTTTGTTATACAAGCTGGTATTAAGCCCGAGATTCTTAATGTCAGGCCACGTTTGACCCAGCCACTAAGAATCTCCAATAAAGGGTTCAAAAAACACAGAGAAAAATTTTTATTTGAAATAAAAAAAAAAAAGCCATTAGGGACTCCATCTTTAATTAAAAAAATCCTCTTCCGTCCGACGTAGTCCAAAACGCGATGTCCTCTCTGCTACATCCCCTGTGCATAGATATAGATCTCTATGCACAGGGAATGAGCAGACTGAGAACAATCTCAGCACTGCTACATCATGTCTGAGAGCAGGAGGGCTCTAGGACCCTGGAGCTGCACAGAGAAGACAGCTGGACTCGGCTCGCAAAGAAACAGCAGTTACTTTGCGAGTTTCCCTGCTATCACTGGCACAGTAGCCGAGTCTAATGCAAACAATGGCAATCCTAGTTTTGTCAGCGTTTCTGACAAAACTAGGATTGATATTGATTTGCATTGGACTCGTGCGAGTAATCACTGGGAAACTCGCAGAGTACCGAGTCCTGCGAGTCCCTTACTACTCGCCGAGTAACGAGTCCTAGCGAGTAGATTCGCCCATCCCTATATGCTACAATGAAGTTGGCATATTCTTTGTATTACCTATGGAAAATATTTGGATTTGTATAGAGTTTACCTTTTATAAAATTTCCCCTTTCATTTAAAATTAGCTCTGGAAGTCCCAGATTCTCAAAGACAGGAGCTGTGTGCTGATAGCCTGAGCTAAGCACTGTCCCTGCCTGAGGTAACCTGAGACTGATCAGTTGTACTGTGAACACTATGTAGGCCCCACCCTTATATTTCCGTATTCATGTGTGGAACTGAAGATGGATTTCCCTGACAACCAACAAACATATGTCAGGTATATAAACAACCTAGTAGGGACCTCCTCTGGAAGGTTTTTAAAAGGTTTTCTTCTAGATTTCACTTACTAATTGTATTTAAAAATGTATTAAAATCACATGCTCTACATTATTATTATTATTATTATTATTATTATATAAAAATTGAATGGTGATTACACTTTAACTGAAAGAATAAAAAAAAGTTAACACTTCCATTTTTAAAGCATTCTTATTATATGGCATTTTTTCCACACCTGCCTAACACTTTTGCACAATACTATATGTATTACTAATGTGGCACCCCAGAGTCACAATGCCACAGTGTCACCATTGTTAGGTGTCACCAGAGAGCAGTAAGGGGTATTCCACTCAGGCAGTACACAAACAACACCAAAACCTCCAGGCCAGAAGGGGGAGACCAAGCCCGGCTTCAGGGTGAGCTCCCCTATACATTCTGCTCTGAGGAGCAACAAGTGCAGTGCAGTTCCTAGGAGGACTGCGAAGCGCACAGTTCAGTTCAGCTCCTGGGAGGGCTGTGAAGAGGACAGGTTCTGTGCAAACTGAGGATTAGACCTGGGTGTAAATGAGCTGTGCCAGGCTCATCCCAAGGTCCACTGCTGAACACCAGGCCTAAGGCTTGGGTATGAGGAAGGAAGAGCGAGACAGAAACCTACCGGGAGGGGCTGCATCACCTGTACTTCCCCTCCCTCAGAGGAACACCACAAGAACGGACACTGGAGTCCGAGACTGTGCAGGTACAGACACACCAGCGGTCAACACCGGAAAGTGGGGGACTCCAGATTCTCCAGATACCCAGTGCCAGGGACACAGCAACATATAGAATCCAAAAACACTGGCTTCCCGGGTGGGGTGGAAAAGTGAAGGACTTGAGTTGTCTGTCATACTGGTAGATGCAGACAGAGACAGGGCCGGCAGCAGAGCTGAAGCAACTGCAGGGCCACTATGCAAACACAGTGAGGAAGCCAATACAACCCGGCCGAGTGAGAAATACTCTGAACTGCTCTCCAGGCTCCAGGGACAGCTGGTAACAACTACTTTAACTCCAGTAAACAGACTGAGAAACGGCTATCAGGAGTCTGTGTGTGTTAATTACATCTTTTGCCCTGTGCCCTGTAACAGAGCTCTATACTTGCAGCGTCGCAGAAAAGTCCCATCTGAGGAGCCACAGCCTGTCAGCCACGCACACTGACTGGAGAAGCTGCAGCAAAGTAAGTGACTGTGTGAATCATCATCCTTTACAAAGCCCATCCAAACCATCCCTCCTGCCCTGGGGAACCTCCAGCCCTACCCGAGGAGGGCTTTCCATCCATGCTGCCCCATGTCACTGTCCCAAGGAGGAATAGGGCAGCAGTGGTTCTATTAACCACATACCCCAGGTGGCGTCACGTCAAATCCCTTGTAAATACCCCTTTTTGGACTGATCCCAGGCCACGGGACCGGGTCACAACTACCGTGATCCCTGAGAGACCTTCACTGGCCTGGTTTCCAAGTACCCCATAACTTGGGGTTGCATCACTAATATCTTCCCCACTCTTAAAATTGACTCCTAAAATATGATGAAAGGAAACCTATCACTCCTTCTAGGGTTCTAAACTGTGCCCACCAGCTTTAACATCATTTAATTGGGGTTCCTGTAACACCTTTATATGCCCAGATGTTTCACGGCATACCTCAGAAATCAACTTTTATTCTCTCCCCGCACTGTATGTAAATGACTCCTGAAAAGATCCAGGAGGGTCTGCTCTCTGTGGTCCTCACCGCCCCTCTGCCTGCAAAACCCACTCCGCTCTATTGAAACCGCCGCCCCTCCTGTATATGTATATTGCATGACAGGCACTACTCTCGCGCCTGCGCAGTGGTGTGGGTCACCATGCTCCATTGAAGTTGCACAGTGATCCAAGTCTCGCGATATTTGTGAAGTCTCACGCCTGTGCAGTAGAATCTCATGAGACTTTGGGCACTGGGTCTTCAATGGAGCCTGGTGACCCGCGCTACTGCGCGGGTGCAAGAGTAGTGCCTGTCACTCAACATACATACACAGGACGGGTGGCAGTTTCAATAGAGCGGGGTGGATTTTGTAGGCGGGGGAGCGGTGAGGACCACAGAGAGCAGACCCCCCGGACCTTTTCAGGAGTCATTTACACACAGTGTGGGACAGAATAAAAGTTAATTTCTGAGTTATGCAGGGGGACATCTGGGCATATAGACGGGTTACAGGAACCCTAATTACATCATGTTACAACTGGTGGGCACAGTTTAGAACGCCCAAAGGGGGTGACAGGTTCACTTTAATAAGCAGTGTTGAAGTATAACCATTTCTTGTTTGTGATTTTATATGTATCCCACATCCACAAAAAAAAAAAAAAAAAAATAGAAAAGAAAACTCTTGCTCTTGTGTTCCTTTCATTATATTTGCATACGAGCCTGCCATTAAATGGGATGCCGCAAAATCCCTGCTTAATTAGTGTGCTCCTGTTGCATGGCAATCATCTTGATTATCAGATCAGTCTGTTTAACAGGCCTAGCTCTACCGTAATTACAGTACAATGCAATCCACCAGCTCTCTACGGAAGCTGAATACAAACACATAGCAGGCTGGAAAAAATACCTAAATGACCCAAACTCATCATGTAATATGATTTAATTAATCAAAGTATGCAATTAGTAAAGTGTCCTCAATTGAAAAGCTTCACCTTGTTCAACAACGTGTGTTTATTGTTGTATTCTTTTTTTTTTTTTAGCTATTTTTACAATAATTTAAGTGGAATTCACAAATAGAGGTTTAGGCTACATTCACACACAGCGTTTTGGCTGTGTTTAGTGAGGATCCGTTTTTGGTGCAGAAACTGAATCAAGAGCGGATTCTCACAAAGTGCAACCTTGTGTGTGTGAATGCTGCTGCGCTATTTACTCACCTCCCTGGGCTCCCTCGGTGACCGCCGGCAATGTCCTTTCATCTCGCAGTGTTTGGTGCCTCTAGGACCCTGCGCATGTGACAGAGTGACGTCGCTCAGTCACATGATGCAGTGCCAGGTCCTTGAGCAGGTCCTGTGGCCTCCAGGATAAGAGGACGGTTGCCAGAACCGCTCCGAAAACTGCAGCCTGCATGATTTTTAGCGCATGCAGCAGAACCGGAGCCGTTAACGGATTGCATGTAGAGCAATCCGGTAACCATAACGGGCTCCTATGAGGATCGTTTCCTAATCCGGTTTTGAGCTTTTTGACAGCTCAAAACAGGATCAGGCTTTAAAAATGATGCCGCAAATATGACCCTAGCCTTAAACATCCAATTGTGAAATGTATTATTATTCCAAGATCTGTTGATTAAACTGAACTTTACAATTAAATTTATTAATGGGAAAACCTCTTTATACTTTGCTTTCCATTTGATATTCAGAAAAAAGAAGTTCTATAAAAACGTACAAAAACGAAGTGTTTTAACCCCTTCACCACCCGGGAAGTTTTCACTTTCGTTTTTTGCTCTCCTGCTTCCAAGAGCCATAACATTTTATTTTTGTGTTAATATAGACATATAAGGGCTTGTTTTTTGTGGGACGAGTTGTTACTTTTAAATGAAATCATTTATTTTACCATATAGTGTACAGGAAAATGGGGAAAAAATTCCAAATGTGGTGAAATTGCAAAAAAAATGCAATTACACCTTTGTTTTTTGTTTTTTTTTAATTCGCCATCATCACTTTATGGTAAAACTGACAAGTCGGTCTGATGCCTCAGGTCGGTGCGAGTTTGTTGATACCAAACATGTATACCTTTACTGGTATCTAAGGGGTGAAAAAAAATTCAGAAGTTTTAAAAAAAAAAAAAGAATTGCACTTTTTGCGCCATGTTCTGCGACCCGTAGCGTCCTCATTTTTTGTGATCTGGGAATGTGTGATAGCTTTTTTTTGCGGCTTGAGCTCATGTTTCTAATGATGATACTAATTTTGGGTGGATGCGCTGTTTTAATTGCCTGTTATTGCACGTTATAGCAATGTTGCAGCAACCAAAAAACCTTAATTTTGGTGTTTGGACCTTTTTTCCGTTACGCAGTTCACGGCTCTAATTAATTGATTTTATATCTTGATAGATCGGGCATTTCTGAAAGCGGCAATACCAAATATGTGTATTTTTTTATATATATTTTTATTTGGAATGGGGGAAAAGGGGAGTGATTTGAACTTTTAGGGTTTTTTTTTCTGATGTTTTTAAAAACTTTATTTATTAATTCATTCTTCATTTTACACAGCCCAATAGGGTGTCACAGCACTGCACAAGGCTGATCGCTTCTGACAGATACAGATAAGCTGCAGCACATCGGGATCTGTCACAATTGTGAACTGTGAGTGGTTGGCAGCGCTCACACTCGCAGGAAGTGCTTCGTGACTGCTTCCGGGGTCAAGCTAGGACCCCGGGCTGTCACATGTGCTGGAGATCGCACAATCTTATCGCGGGATCTCCGGTGCAGGCGGGGAACAGCGCGTTTCCCGCTGCAACACCTTTTTATCCCGCTGGCAGTGATTGACGGCAGGATCCAAGTGGTTAACAGCACCGATCAGATCCCAGATCCGATCTGTGCTGGAAGCCTAATATCTCAGCTGATGAGATTAGCTGAGATGTCAGGGAAATAAAATGAGCTCCGCAACGCAGCTCACATCAAACCCCGGTAACCGGCCCATGATGTCCTCCTATGTCATGGGTTGGAAAGGGATTTTTCATACATTCAAAAGACTGATATAAATAGTGGAGCCTGTAAAGAACCCTACACACATCAGACTAATGTAGGCGGGGATGCGTGCTCCCATGATTCCCCGCCGACATCACCGGCGAAGTGGCACCGTGTGATGGTACCCTAAAAGTAATATTTCTTTCTAAAGCTGGCTTCACACCATGGCAAGATCCGATCCGGGTCTCTCAGGGATGAACCTGACAGCCCTGGACCAGATCAGCACACAGAACCGGAGGGCAAATATGCCCTCCGGTCTGGTGTGCAGCCGGACGCAGCTGACACTGTTGATGATTCAGAACCACGACTCGTGGGGAACTAGCCGTGGTCCTGAAATAATAGCGGCGTGCAGCCGCAGGTGTCCGGTTCCCGGATCCTCCCGTACCGGGACAATCCAGCCCCATAAGCTCCCATGTTAGGGAACGCCGGATTGCCCCAGATTCGGGAGAATCCAGGAGGATCCGATTTGGGGAGATTTTTTTCCCCGGACACAAAAATGGTGCAAGCAGCATTTTGTGTCCGGGAGAAAAAAGTCCGATTTGCCCCAGAGTCTCCCGGACATCCAAAAACCGGATGCCAAAAGATATTCATCCGGTGTATTCTGGCCCCATAGGATTACTGTGGGATCCAAAAAACCGTGGTGGTTTGGATCTTGTATGCTGCTGTGATAAAGCCATGTGACAGCAGGGAGTACAGCCATATTGGTTAGGACTTTCGAATCCTCTTCCTAGAAACTTAAAAAATAGGTCCTAACTACCAACACATGAACAACAACTACGGAACTTTGTAAATTTTATTTAAAATAAAAACTGTGGAAAAAAGTTTTTTCCACAAATATTCTGGTACGTGTTATGTACTACATGATGTGAAACATCATTTAAAAAAAATTAGATATGGCCTGACTCTGATATGTAGACCAAAAATAATAAGGTTGTGCTCACACACGGCGCTTTTGCTGACTTTTTATCTGCAGCCAAAACCTGCTCTCACTGGTGTTCAGTTTCTGAATTTTCAGTGTTTTGTGATGTTTTGAAGCATTTTTACACATTTTTCTACAGTGGATTATGTGTTATTTTGTCTACAGTACATAAATGATAACATTTTATTTATCCACCAAAAATGCTGCAGCCGGTTACCAGCGGCACCACTGAAGGTATTGTGCGAGGGGCCAGTACCGCTGGTACCGCCACACCCACTTGGAAGTGCAAATATGGCTGCCCCAACATGTGACACGGGGTCAATGGGATGGAAGTTGACAGACGTAACTTTGTGATTATGTAAGTAGAAGATAGTAGAGGATAGTGGTAGTTTCCAAGTGGAATCCGCAAGAAAAATAGTAGTCACTTTTACCCACTTCACGAAGCCCGAAGCACTAAAAAGAAGTTACAAAAGACAAATCATTTGCACAGCAAGTTGTTTTAACTTTGCAGAGCATGAATTCATTATTTTTAACAGTTATTGAGCAATTTTACGCAAAGGCTCTAATAAAGGAAAAGGAGTAGTGGGCACATACTCGAAGGCTAATTACACACGACTGTGTAAAATATCATTCAAGTTCCATTCTGAATAAAATACAGACAATTTTTATCTCAATTGTCTTCCATCTGCAATCTGTACATCCGCTACATGGTGTCCATTTTTGTTTATTATTTATTAGACTTTGCAGGCCAAAAACAGATAAAGAACAGCAATCTATCCGTAAAGATCGGATCCTATACGGTTGTTCAATATCACTTAAGATATTTTTATTTGATCACTTATAGAGGATAGGCGAGTCTCATATTTTTCACATTCAAATTTTGCCTATGGGAAAAAATGGGCATCTGAATAGCCCAATTCATTATCAATGGTCAGTGTGATGGACTTGTCCTATTGTGTCGATTGTTGGAGATATACTGTATAAGTGCCCTATAAATCATCTACTGGAGCGCAAGGGGCACAAATACTGTTCCAGCACAGGGAACCTCTGTCCTCTGCCTCCAGTGTCTGCATACTGGAAATGTATAAATGCAACTTGATGTCTAAAATTATTATGTGTCAGTTTGAAAAGATGTACACTCCGCCAGGAAAGAGACCGGAGTAATGGCCACTTTACACACACCAACTTATGTGTCCAACTTCTGACCGACTTACTGGTTGCAGTGAAATCATGGACACATTGTTCCATTTGTACACAGTCATAAAATGGAGCAATGTGTCCATGATTTCACTGCAACCAGCAAGTTGGTCAGAAGTTGGACAGATAAGTTGGTGTGTGTAAAGTGGCCCTCAGACTTAGGCTAGGGTCACCCCCTAGAGACATGTTGCCCACAGCTAATATTAATATTTAATGTCTTATTAAACAGTTAAGGAACAATGCAGAAATGGTGGTATTTAGATTATGAGCGCTATACAAGGACCCTGCACTGATTAGTATTACCTTTAGGTCTTTATTGAATATTGACAAATGTGAGTCCTCGCCACAACATGTTTCAACGCTACTGTGTCTTCCTCAAGTGCAGAGACGGCACAACCAGACAAGGTGAGTGAGGAATTAATATAACGGAGATTCTGCCTTTAGCAAACAATGTGGCGCAACCGAATTTTTATTTTATTAAACAGTTGACACTTTGTTCATCCCTGCGGCAGCAGGGATGAACAAAGTAGACGGTAACCGCATTGCTCCGGATTACACATCCGGAGCAATCCAGTTACCGGATTGCGGTTTCCACCAAATATTTTTGCTTAAAAATGTGTGTGAAGCAAATTGCATTCCATCGCATCCGGATCTGGATGCGGTGAATTCAGTTGCCTGCCCATATGTGATCCCAGCCTTACATCTGCCCCAGGTCTTGATGGCTGTCCGCTGAAAAGCGGACCTCCTGCAGCTCTGTGTGCGGCCGCTGTCAAGGTACACTGTGGGTTGCTATGGGGCAGTGTTGGCTGCCAGGGCTTCCCGTTAATGCTGGCTGCTTCTGCTGAAAACTTCTAAGTTTTCAGAGAAGCCGTCAGGAGCTGAGGCAGACGCAAGTCTGACCCCAGCCTGAGAGCTAGGGTCACACATACCAATCAGTTTTTTCCACTGGTTTCAATAACAGATCTGTTATTTTAAGGCTGGTTTTTGAGCCTCCTGTGCAGCTATGCGGTTTTGGACTTTGCCATTTTTCCCAAAAAATGCTAGCAAAAACAGATCCATTAACGGAGGGTGCCATTTGTTAACGTATCAATTTCCCATAGGGCTCCATGTTAAAAATAACGGATCCTTTTTTTTTACTGCATCTAAAAAATGCTGTTTGCAGCATCTTTTGGGTCCTGTTGAAAAATGCATAGCAGAGCAGTAACACTTGAGACCAGGATCCGTTTTTAGCATCAGTTTTTGGGCTTAGAATTCTAAAGTTGAGAAACTGATGCAAATAACAGAGCTGTAATTGATTGCTATAGGCAGCCTAATAAATCTCCAGCCAACAGTAAACCCTCCCCCCGGCCGGGCAGTATATGTTACCCACACATACACATAAAAGATAGCTCATGTGACATCTGCCTTAATTCCTATATGGCACATGTGTTGCACATTGGCTGTTTTTAATCAGATGTTTTATGTTTGGAAATTAAAGATAGCACACGTATGAGGCGAGTTGTGTGAGGTGATTTGTGCACACCTGTGTCTGTCTGTGTGGTGTATGTGTCCCTGGGGTGTGTGTATGTGTGTGTCCCTGTGGGGTGAGTGCATGTGTCCCTTTAGGGTGTGTATGTGTGTGTGTCCCTATGGGGGGGTCTGTGTGGTGTGCGTCTCTGTTGTGTGTGTCTCTTTGTGGTGTGTGTCCCTGTGGGGTGAGTGCATGCGTCCCTATAGGGTGTGTATGTGTGTGTGTCCTGTGGGGGGGGTCTGTGTGGTGTGTGTGTGTGTAGCTGTGTTGTGTGTGTCTCTTTGTGGTGTGTGTGTGTGTCCCTGTGGGGTGAGTGCATGTGTCCCTATAGGGTGTGTATGTGTGTGTGTCCCTGTGGGAGAGTGTCTGTGTGGGGTGTGTGTCTCTGTGTTGTGTGTGTCTCTTTGTGGTGTGTGTGTGCCTGTTGGGTGAGTGCATGTGTCCCTATAGGGTGTGTATGTGTGTGTGTGTCCCTGTGGGGGGGTTCTGTGTGGTGTGTGTGTCTCTTTGTGGTGTGTGTGTGTGTGTCCCTGTGGGGTGAGTGCATGTGTCCCTATAGGGTGACTATGTATGTGTGTCCCTGCGGGGGGGTCTGTGTGGTGTGTGTGTCTGTGTTGTGTGGGTCTCTTTGTGGTGTGTGTGTGTGTTCCTGTGGGGTGAGTGCATGTGTCGCTATAGGGTGTGTGTGTCCCCCTTGGGTGTGTGTGTGTCTCTGTGTTGTGTGTGTCTCTTTGTGGTGTGTGTGTGTTTGTTCGGGTTGCGTGGTGAGTATCCAATGTTGGGGCTGCACCTTAGCGACTATACACTTGCTGTTACTCTTTGTGTGCGTGTGGTGTGTATACATGTCCCCGTGCGTGGTGAATATCTCATGTTGGGGCCCCACCTTAGTGACTATATGCTGGTATGTACTGTTAGTCTTTAGTGCTGTCATTAAGCCCTCTCATTCACAACTGTCAACTGGTAACTGTCACTTTTTCCCATTATGTAGATAGGGGCAAAATTGTTTGGTGAATTGAAATTCACGGGGTTAAAATTTCGCCTCACAACATAGCCTATGACGGTCTCGGGGTTCAGACGTGTGACTGTGCAAAATTTTGTGGCTATAGCTGAAAGCTGTCAATTTTCCTCCAACACTTTTCCATTCACTTTTTCCCCATTATGTAGATAGGGGCAAAATGGTTTGGTGAGTTGTGTGAGGTGATTTGTGCACATCTGTGTCTGTCTGTGTGGTGTATGTGTCCCTGGGGTGTGTGTATGTGTGTCCCTGTGGGGTGAGTGCATGTGTCCCTTTAGGGTGTGTATGTGTGTGTGTCCCTATGGGGGGGGTCTGTGTGGTGTGCGTCTCTGTTGTGTGTGTCTCTTTGTGGTGTGTGTCCCTGTGGGGTGAGTGCATGCGTCCCTATAGGGTGTGTATGTGTGTGTGTCCCTGTGGGGGGGGTCTGTGTGGTGTGTGTGTGTATCTGTGTTGTGTGTGTCTCTTTGTGGTGTGTGTGTGTGTCCCTGTGGGGTGAGTGCATGTGTCCCTATAGGGTGTGTATGTGTGTGTGTCCCTGTGGGAGAGTGTCTGTGTGGGGTGTGTGTCTCTGTGTTGTGTGTGTCTCTTTGTGGTGTGTGTGTGCCTGTGGGGTGAGTGCATGTGTCCCTATAGGGTGTGTATGTGTGTGTGTCCCTGTGGGGGGGGGTTCTGTGTGGTGTGTGTGTCTCTTTGTGGTGTGTGTGTGTGTGTCCCTGTGGGGTGAGTGCATGTGTCCCTATAGGGTGACTATGTATGTGTGTCCCTGCGGGGGGGTCTGTGTGGTGTGTGTGTCTGTGTTGTGTGGGTCTCTTTGTGGTGTGTGTGTGTTCCTGTGGGGTGAGTGCATGTGTCGCTATAGGGTGTGTGTGTCCCCCTTGGGTGTGTGTGTGTCTCTGTGTTGTGTGTGTCTCTTTGTGGTGTGTGTGTGTTTGTTCGGGTGCGTGGTGAGTATCCAATGTTGGGGCTGCACCTTAGCGACTATACACTTGCTGTTACTCTTTGTGTGCGTGTGGTGTGTATACATGTCCCCGTGCGTGGTGAATATCTCATGTTGGGGCCCCACCTTAGTGACTATATGCTGGTATGTACTGTTAGTCTTTAGTGCTGTCATTAAGCCCCTCTCATTCACAACTGTCAACTGGTAACTGTCACTTTTTCCCATTATGTAGATAGGGGCAAAATTGTTTGGTGAATTGAAATTCACGGGGTTAAAATTTCGCCTCACAACATAGCCTATGACGGTCTCGGGGTTCAGACGTGTGACTTTGCAAAATTTTGTGGCTATAGCTGAAAGCTGTCAATTTTCCTCCAACACTTTTCCATTCACTTTTTCCCCATTATGTAGATAGGGGCAAAATGGTTTGGTGAACTGGAATGCGCAGGGTTAAAATTTCGCCTCACAACATAGCCTATGACGCTCCTGGGGTCCAGACGTGTGACTGTGCAAAATTTTGTGGCTGTAGTTGCGACGGTGTAGATGCCAATCCCGGACATACACACATACATACATACACACATACATACACACACACATTCAGCTTTATAAATTATATATATATATATATATAACTAGAAAAAAATTCTCTGCAGCACTCAGCTACTACCAATGTGCAAACATGCTAACAAGCGGTATATATTTGAGGAAAAAATTTAAAAACTTACGTTTTTTTTTCAAAAAACTCAAAATCTTATTTTTTTATTTTCTTGGGGTTCTTGGTACGCACATTGGCCAATGTCCGTTTGCTCATCAGCCGCGACAAGGCGACCCCAGGTCTGATGAGTCCTAACGCTGATATCCCTGTCCTCCTTTTCCTCCCTATCCCACTCTCAAGTGGGCGGACACCATCTCAACCTAAGACCACCTGTGGGTGATGAGGGTGCAAGTTGCAGTCATGGAGCCAGATTCTCCATTCGTTATACACAAAACAGAAAAAAACTGCACAGCACTCACAGACTAAAGTGAACTGGTGCCAGCAGGGACACTGGGTCATACAACTAGAAAAAAAAAAAAAATATATATATATTATATATATGTATGAGAGCAGCACATTAAACAGTCGCCAGGTACATGCCAGCAACAAATGTAGGCAGTAATGATGAGCGAGCATGCTCGGCGCTACTTGTTGTTCGCATGAGTATCCGGGTATTCGGGATGCTCGGCAAGCACTGAGTATTGCCCGCCGAGATGCTCGGACTCTTCACTAATAATGATCGATCTGACACAAATACACAGCTCCCTTCAGTGCACACAGTGAGCTGGCACCTCACAGAGAGCAGATTGATTGTTAGGGTCCCTCTGGGGGTACAGCGAGGTGTTCTATGCTGCGACGATTTGAAGTACTTTTCATATTCAGTGCAATACGACTTTTATATAGCCTTTTTTACATTAATAGTGCTTAATAAGTGCACAGGTGTTTAAAATAGATTCCATTGTCTGACCCTTATATGTTATATTACAATCTAATTATACCTTTCATTACAGAAAACGCCGGGTGTGTATCTTCAGCGTTCCGGACGTCCGACTGCGCATGTCCGTGACTTCCGTAGTCTCGCGTCTCTACACATCTATACACACATATATACAGTGGCGGACTGGCACAGGTAGAAGGCTGGTGGTTTTGCCCTAATTTACGGCTGCTCCCTCAATGAAATGGGCCGGCGGCCGTTGTCGCTCAGCGGCTACAGCTGCCACAAAAACACAGCGGGACTGTGTGGAGAGTATCACAAAATTCATCCCCCCTGCTCCTCACCAGGTCGGATCCGATAGCACCCCTTCGCTTCTCAGGGCTGGCGGATCAGGCTGCCACCCGGGACAAGCACCACCAGCCAGCCCTGCATGTATATATATGCAGCCAGCCCCTGCATGCATACATATATATATATATCTATAGTACATGGTCAAAAAAATAGAAAACACCACCAATTTTACCTTTTTGTGCAGAGCTTTTTCCAACACCCGTTGCAGTGTCCATGTATAGAGTAAAAAAATGAAAAAAACAGCAAAAAATATCAAAAGATGTGGAACCTTAATGCCTGTTGCGTGGCTGGCGACTTTTCGGACGCTAAGTCCTTTCTCAAACAGTCTTGGGGCTTGAGAAAGGACTTAGTGTCCGAAACATCACCAGCTACGCCACAGGCAATAAATGTCCACATTTTTTAATATTTTGTGCTGTGTGTGGCGCCCCGCAACGAGTGCGTCACAGGAGGGTATTGCAGCCAAAACAGCAGAAGCAATATTCTCTGACTAAGCAATTATACGGTTAACTCAGAGATCCATACCCTACATGCATCACCTAGCATAGAGGGCCAATAAGGTCCTGGTGGGCAGAGTGTAGTGGTAGAGTGTGAAGAGAAGGTGTAACAGCAACGTAGGAGAAGGAAGCGAAATCTTCAGCTCTGCAACCTAGGAGAGGGGGTTGCACAGTTCCGTGCGGCCCCCTGGCCAATTCCCCTGGCCATCACCCCCGGTTGAGCACCATTACTCCCGGTGCCTTAACAACCGATCAACGGGCATCTTCATGTGGGTCCAAAAACATCCCGTGCCCATCTACAGCCGGTTTGCTGGTACCGAAGCTAGTAGTAGTTCAGCACTGCTATGCGAACCAGAGGAGTGGAGGGACTGCTTTACAGGAGCACCCCACCACCGCCACACACAGTAGTCTAGCCAGCAGTGTACCCACCAAAGGACCTAAGGCTCCCCAAAGCATCCGGAACATATAACCCGGATAGGGCATTCAAGCAGCCTCCTTGTACCTGATCTGGCATTCCTGGGCGACAACGGCATCATAATTAGTTAGAATGGAGAACACCGCGGATCTCTGAGAAATACTGGTCATTGCTGAGTCCACCCGGTCCACTACCCTTCACTGTATGCCATGTACTGCCTGCTGGTTACAGTAAAGAACCCGTTACAGAGACTTACAGTGTCCGTGCCTTCTTATGAACTGTCTATCCGCATACTAAGGTAACCGCAGCTGCCTCAGAACATCTTGTGCAGCTCCTGGCTCCGGGGATCATCGCTCAGCCTGTGGGGAGCGTTCCATCTTGCTGCATTCCATCCCCGGAGGCCCTGCAGCACCGGTAAAGTTACCGGAACTCTCATAGGTGGCGTCATGAAACAAATTAACCCCTAATCTGTTCACCTAACGACGTCTCTTTATTGAATCTGGACCACTGGGCCCCACTACCGGCAGGTCACGGTCCATCCGTGACAAGGAGGAAGATAGAAAACGCCTGTCCAACGGAGTCCTGGCCACGGTGAGTCACTGTGTTTTCATTTTTTTACTCTCTATCTCTCTCTCTACTATACTATTATGTTCAAAAGTTTAGCATCATTTAGAAATGTCCTTATTTTTGCAAGAAAAACACATTTTTTTTCAATAAAGCTAACATTAAATGAATTAGAAATACACTCTATACAATGTTAATGTGCTGAATGACTATTCTAGTGTCACGCGAGGAAAGATGGCAAATCCAGACGTCTCTTATCGGCATACCTATTTATCCTGCCAGATTCTTGTTTGAGAGTGTCTTGGTCTCTCTCCAGATCCTAGAGAAGTCCACGGACAATGCATCAGCCGCGGTTGTTGGACGCTGAGGAGAACAGAAGAGGCAAACCAGGGTGTTGCCCGAATACCACGACAAAAGGAGATTTAGCTGACGACTAACTAGAGTGATTGCTGTACAGTAAGTGAATTCCGCCCAAGGGAGGAGACAGGTCCAGTTACCGTGATGAGCGTTGGCGAAGTGCCGAAGATAGGTGGTGAGGACTTGGTTAATGCGTCCACCTGCCCATTCGACTGAGGAAGATAGGCAGAGGAGAAGTCCAACATGATGTCCATATGCACAAGCGCACAGCGCCTTCCAGAACCGGGAAGTGAACTGGACTCCCCTATCGGACACGATATGGCGAGGAAATCCACGGAGCGGAAGATGTGTTCGATGAATATCTTGGCCAACTTAGGAGCGGATGGTAGACCGGGCAAAGGAATGGTTATGGGCTGCGGCTTCAGCCGAGGCCGTGGTTGCAGACTACAGGAGACCAGACGATCGTCCACCAAAGACATGTAAGAAAGCATGCAAGACTACACGTCTCATTGCGCGGACAGCTCCTGTTGTAGTTTCGCCAGCTGAGTGGCGGACGCTTGGTCGGAAGTCTGAAGGGAGGCTAACCGGTCATCCATGGATGGAAGGAAAGCCATAATACGGTTCTGATTTTCCCGAAGACAAGACAGCTCCTTTTGCGCTGAAAACATGGTACCACCGGGGTCCATGGCCTAATTATTCTGTCACGCTTCCAAGGGAAGGAGCCCTAGAGCTTAACAACTGGGCTGTAGTACCGAACTTCACTGGGTGAGCTGGTCCAAGTTTAACCAACTCCTATACAGGGATTGACAGGGGCAAGCCCAGGGGTTTAAATACCACGGCTGCTAGTAGCAGGGGGGCGGCTCGTAGGGTTAGCCTATACTACGGTATAGCTGAGGAGGATTCAAGGTAACAGGGTTCAAGGCTAGGAGAGCAGGAATGGTTCTTCCGGAGCAGAGCACAAGGGACCTGACCAACAGCCAGCAAAGCAGAAGCTTAACTAACTCTATAATCTGGCACCTCCCAGCAGTGGATGTGGCCTGATATACAAGAGGACGGACAGCTATTAGTCAAGGGGAGTGTCGGGTTGAGCCGTACCGGCCCTTAGATTCACAGGGGAGGAGCGCGGCCATGCCTAGTGCGCCACTGATTAGATTCATGACTGTGCTGATGTGTGAGCCCGGTGGTCAGCAGACAGGAAGGGGACCCGGCGATGCCTCAGAGACACAGGACGCCTGGACGCCGGATGCCCGATCGGTAAAGGAGCAGAGGATGCAGACCCAGGAGAGGTGAACTGGGGAGCGACTCCAGGGGACCTAACATCTAGCTGCGAACGTCTGGTTTTTAATTGCAATATCTACATAGGTGTATAGAGGCCCATTTCCAATAACCGCCTCTCCAGTGTTTTAATGGTACATTGTGTTTGCTAAATGTGTAAAAAGGCTAATGGATGTTTAGAAAACCCGAAAAAACCCTTGTACAAGTATGTTAGCACAGCTGAAAACAGTTTGGCTGATTACAGAAGCTATAAAACTGACCTTCTTTTGAGCTATTTGAGAATCTGGAGCATTACATTTGTACTGCTTTGTACTTTCAAAATGGCCAGAAAAAGAGAACTTTCATGTGAAACTCGACAGTCTATTCTTGTTCTTAGAAATGAAGGCTATTTAATGCGCGACATTGCAAGAAACTGAAGATTTCCTACAGCGGTGTAGGTAAAAAATATTTGTACCGTGTTAGCCAGTAGATAGAAAAATATTGGAATCTGAGAGTCCTCAGTGGTTGATACCTTTTAATAGCTACATAAAATGAAAGGACATTTGGGGATATCACATCTACCAACAGACTCAAGTTAGAGGCCAATGAACTTTTGACACCTCTTATGTGAACTGTCTCGCTTCGATTTATGGCTTTCTACAACTCACTGAGGAATCTTCAGGTCTCCACAGGCCACTAATCATAGAACAATAATATAATCGTTTCCTCTTATCTTACAATTTTAACTTTACTTTCCCAGCTCCTCTCACCCTCCCTGGCCTGACTCTGCTTTACGTCACCTGTCATATTTACAACAGCATCTAACCCTGCTTTTGTATATATGTGTGTGTCTTCAGAATTTGTGTCATTATCAGCCTGACGAAGGGGCAATAGTGTCCCGAAAGCTCGCTATGCTTGCCATCTTTTCAGTTAGCCATTAAAAGGTATAAACCACTGAGGATTCTCAGATTCGAATATTTTTCTACAACGGTGTGTATTACTCCCTTCACAGGAGAGCACAAACAGGCTTTATCTAGAGTAGAAAGAGAAGTGGAAGGCCTCGCTGCATAACTGAGCAACAAGACAAGTACATTAGAGTCTCTAGTTTGAGAAATCCGACGCCTCACAGTTCCTCATCTTGCAGGTTCATTAAAGAGAACCTGTCACCTAATCTTTTGCAGGACAAAGTACCTCATGGTCCGAGCTGCTGTGTTTGTATGATAGAAAAAAACAGTTACAGCGGTATGTCTGGGTATAGTGGTAGCTGTTTATTTTCCAACGCGTTTCGGAGTCATATCCCGAACTCCTTCCTCAGTGACCTGTGGAAGTACGGTCCTGGCAGCAGCTGTATTGTTCAGAGCGATCACGCCGGTTGTGTGCTACACAACCTCATCAGGTGATCAGTTCCTTGATTTCACCGTTTAAAACCTGTCTCCTAAGGATAAGACCCTATTTTGCGCATTCTAACCCCTATCTTAGATTTCTGTCACCTAATCTAGCCCTCCTAACCTATGAATACCTGTCCCTCCAGCCTAAAACTACTATAATAACCATCCCAGTCTGACATTTTATGTAGGTGTACAAGCTGAATAAATCATTTATTACAGTTACATTTTTCTTGTCAGCTGGGCGTTCCCTGGGGGTCTTTGTCAGGTGGGCAGGGTCTCCTGGTCCGCGCTGCCCCGCCTCAGTGCTAAATTGACGCCCTGATGGGCGTAATTCTGGTGGCAGAGCGCGGGCTTGTTTGAATTTCCCTGCCTGTGGCCGCATCACTGTGACGCGGCGGGTCACGTGATTCCTATACGCGTCACTTCCTGTGACGTAGGGCTGTGTGTGCTCATTGCACAGGCCGCCTTCAGCATGCCGTCTGCGCATGTGCTGAAAGCAGCCTGTGCAATGAGCGCACACAGCCCTACGTCACAGTAATGCGGCCACAGGCGGGGAAATACAAACAAGCCCGCGCTCTGCCACCAGAATTACGCCCATCAGGGCGTCAATTAAGCACTGAGGTGGGGCAGCGCGGACCAGGAGACCCTGCCCACCTGACAAAGACCCCCATGTTCCCTTTAAATAGTACCCGCCAAAGGTCTGCAATGCTGCAATTTGCTGCAAAGGGAGCATTCTTTGACAAAAGCAAAGTTTGAAGAAGAAAATTATCATTTCAAATAAAAATCATTATTTCTAACCTTGTCAATGTCTGGACTATATTTTCTATTTGTTTTGCAACTCATTTGATAAATAAATGTATGAGTTTTCATGGAAAACACAAAATTGTCTGGGTGACCCCAAACTTTTGAACAGTATACCGTATATGTATATATATGCAGTATATACTGTATATATATTTTTGTTTTTCTCATTTTATTATTATTTATGTTATTTAATTTATTTATTCAGTAAGTACATACATGGTCTGTGTGTTTTCTCCTGTACATAGATCACTGTGAACTGTGATTTAATATATATTGTCATCCATACTTCCAACCCCCAGAGACTTCATTAATGGTGGGATGGGGTTCCCTAGCAACAACTAGAATGCATTGGTGCCAGCTTCCACATTCTGGAACACGGCACTGATACTGAGAATAATGTGCAGGGTCTGGGCTGTCAGAAGAGCATAGTCAGTTGGTTAGCCTGTTAATTTATGTGGGACATGTGGGATAGGTTTAAAGTATCTTATTGATTGATCAACTGCATCTGAGACAGTACATTTTTATCGCTATTTTTCCTTTTTACTTTATGTTTGCTTATATGTTAACATATTCAGCATCTAATGTCTTCATGCTTCCTTATCAATTTGATTTATTATGGGCATTTGGAGAGCAAGCTGGGCATAAATATTACAATAAACTTAGACCAACTGTCACTGGTGGTAGTAACGGACAAGGGGATAAGGTAGCAGGATAGCAGTAATGGGCAACAGGCGATCAGGGAAGCTACTCTGACCTTTACACTAGGGGTCCCTAGCTGATCCTGTTCCCAGAAGTACCTGTAAGCTGCCACTGTGCTTCTGGCTTCCCTCTTGCGGGATCTTTGGGAGTCAGGGCCGTATTTACAATATCCCCGTTTAGCGGATTTTCTATGAGACTTGGAGTACTCACAGGTGCGGGCTCCAGTACCAGCGTTTCTTCCTATGTTGCAAACTCTATCCGTTACTAACTTCCCCACTCAAGTTAACTCTGCAATCCTGAGTTTCCTTGCTTTCTTCGTTATTTGTTTGGGATCTGTGCTCTTTCAGGGCCTCTCAGCCGAGATGGCCCCCTCGGTTCCCTGCAGGCTAGCTGCCTGCTCCCTCCTCACTCACCGACTACTCACTGCTGACTGACTGAGCTCTCCGGTTCCCTCTAGAGGTCGCTAAGGCCCTCCCTGGGTTCCTCCCACCACTGTCCTAGTGTGTGAGTGCAGCTCTAGGGCTCCATCTTGTGACCATTGAACCAATTGCAGTACTACACCGTTTTTCTGGGTGCAGTACCCCTATTGTGGCACCTACGTAGTGGGGCGCCACACCTAGATACCCGGTGTTTACCATGGTTACCAACCTGTGAGATCGCTGATCGCAGGTCTCTCGCTGTCATACGCAGTGATGCGTGCTGACTAGCGGGAGACCAACGACCAAAAAATGGTCCTGAGCCCTTTGCAGCGATCAGCGACCTCACAGCAGGGGCCTGATCGCTGCTAAATGTCACAAATAACGACATTGCTGGAGAGATCATTGTAACTGTGACGCTAACGGGGAGGAATTGGAACATGGTGGATTACTGGGGCCAGGTTACAATAGGGTCTTGGGGGTGTTAACGTTAATTAGTGGGGATTTTGCAGCAGGCCGATCAGTATCGGTGATGGGGCACAGGTTGGCTTTGTGGCGCCCCGCAACGAGTGCGTCACAGGATTGTATTGCAGCCCAGACTGCAGCTGCAATATTCTCTGACTAAGTAATGACATGGTTAAAACTCAGAGTTCCATACCCTACATGCACATCAGAATAGAGGGCCAATAAGGTCCTGGTGGGCGGAGTGTAGGAGTAGTGTGTGAGAGGAGAATGTAGGAGAAGGGAGAGGAAGCAAGTGGCCGGGAGGAACGTAGGAGAGGGGGGCCCTGCACAGTATCATGCAGCCCCTAGGCCACCATCGGTTGGGCGCCAGTACCCGGTGCCTCAACAACCGGACCCTGGGCGAATGCATACGGGTCAAAATATACCCGTGCCCATCTACAACCGGATCACTGGTTCCGAAGCTAGCAAGTCGTTTATCACTGCAAGCCAGGAGTGGAGGGACCGCTCTACAGGAGTACCCCACCGCCTCCGCAAACAGAGCCGTCTTGCCAGCGGAGTACCCACCAAAAAGACCCAGACTACCCCTCACACCGGAACGTACACACCGGCAGGGCCATTTAAGTAGTCCCTTGTACCCGACCTTGGCACTCAAAGGCGACATCGGCAACTCACCTAGAATAAGTTAGAACGGAGGAACACCGCGGAGCTCTGAGAAACACCGGTCATTGCCAAGTCCACCCAGTCCGTTACCCGTTACCTGTATACCATGTATCACCTGCTGGATACAGTAAAAGACCCGTTGCAGAGACTATTGGTGTCCGTGTTTCTTAAGAACTGTTTCTCTCCGCATGCAGAAAGTAACTAAGCTGCCTCACAACATCTTGCGCAGCTCCTGGCTCCGGGGATCCCCGCTTGTCCTGTGGGGAGCGTCCCATCTGGCTGCATTCCATCCCCTGGAGGCCCAAGCAGCGCCGGTGAACTAACCCGGAACCCCCACAGGTGGCGTCACGACTAGATATAACCCCTTATCTGTTCGGCCAACATTTTTGATCTGGACCACTGGGCCCACACAGCCTCGGGCGCGGTTCCGTGACAGGGAGCAGCGACAGCCCGAGACGTGCACACCCCGGCTACGTGAGTCAGAGTTTGGCGTCACGCACAGGATACAAGCAGGCCCGTTCCGTAACGGGTATTGTGTGCTTAAAGAACTTTTTATTTAATCAAAAAGGACTTTGCTCGTCCAAAAACGAAGTTTTCCCGCCTTTTCACCATTGGGCCAAGATGGCGACCAAGATGGCGGTCCCCGCCATGTGAACCACCACGTGCAGGCCCATGGGTGAGCCTCCGCCCCTGTTCGTGGGAGTGCCAAGGCAGAGGCGCAAAAATCATTGTCCGCCCCGATTGCTGGAAACAATCATGGGGGCGGGCCAAATACTTTATCCCACCTATGGACTACAAAAGCTACAAGGAAGTAGGTGTGGCAATGCTTTTCCAACAGCTCTTCAACAAGAACGGTTGCCGGTTAGAATGGGTGCGGTTCTCCCAAAAGTGACGATGGCCAGCATGAAACTCTACCAGTTGATGCAGGAGGGTCGAAACCAGAGCAGCCATAGGCCACCCGGGTCCGGGTCCCGTCGTCATGATAGACGGCAATCCTGAATTCTGGGAAGTGGTGCTGCAAGATCTGAGGGTGCGACTAATGGAAACCACCGAGTGGACGATCCGCAGCTGGAGTGCGAGTCTGGCCAGCCGACTCCATAGAGATGTCCAGCAGCAACTTGCAACTCGCCCCACTCTAGAGCCGGAGTCCAGTTCCTGTTCCATTGCATCACTGGAGCCCACGACCCGCCCTGTCTCATCACCGGAGCCCATGAACTGCATTGTCTCACTACCGGAGACCACGACCTATCCCGTTCCAGGGTCAGAGACCACGACCTACTCCGTTCCAGAGCCGGAGCTCACAACCTGCTCCACCACAGAAGCCGATACCTATTTGGTTTCCGCAGAGGAACCTACCACCGGTCTTATTCCAACTAACCCAGAAACTGTGACCTGTTTATCTCCAGAACCGGAGGCCAGTTCTGAAACCCTGGAGACCTACCCGGTTACCGGAGCAGAAACACCACCTAACAGTGCTGAAGTAGCAGACGAGGAGACAGGCAGCCTGGAAGCCCTGCGAGATGACCCCGAGGAGGACTCCACAGCCCCAACACCCATCAATCCGGATGACTCCGATCCAGCATCTCCACCAGAAGCAGAACCCGATGTGATCGTCGAAGGAGTGGAGGAAGAGGACGACGAGGCCAACAGCAACCCTGAGGACCACCACCACACCGATTTTGAATGGGGAGACGAAGAGGAACCTCCGGCCGAGCAGCCCGCTCGGGTACAGTGGTCGGGTGCTGCTGCAGTATCTTCTCCGGCACACCTTGTCCGGGTGCCTATCCAGACGTACCGCCAGCGCCAAACCAGTCCGCAACCTACCCATCGCAGTGACTGAATCCACACTCCAAGTCGGTCAGACGACGACATACGTCGACTCAGCAGGGCGAAGTGGCGGGCCCGTGAGCACGCCAATCTGCAAGCCCGTGCCGAGGCCCGTCGTCACCCCCGTTACCAGACGAACTCCGTAAAGAAGGTAGAGTGACCTCGTTCAATCTGTCTACCGGGTGGGGTTTCGCCAGGGAGGAGGGAGTGTATGAGGAGATATTTGTGGGGCGTCGCGATGTTGAACCGCATTTACTTAGAGGACATCCAGACCGCGATCTGTACCGTGGGGACATTATCACGTATGAGCGTCATGCTTGTTATGATGGTTGGTTCGCCATACGGGTTCGCAACTGTTCTCTACACACTACACAAATAACTCTATTTGAACTTTGAAAATGACTTTTCCCGTTTGACTGCCATAAGGACGGCCCGGCGGCCACACTTGGACTTACATTAAGGACAGTAGACCGCCCGCCGGGTCCGCAATGGTTAACCTGTTTATACCGGTTTTGTTATTTGTAACAGTTTAAGCCGTGCACCTCCCTTAGGGGAAGAAAAACAAAAATGCACACCAGTTATGAATAAAAGCGTCTATTTACCTGTTATAATAAAAATGTAAAAATTCTCTGTAATGTTGGGGCTTCGTGACACTTGGGGACAAACGTAATTTCCCAAGGGGGAGTGTGGCGCCCCGCAACGAGTGCGTCACAGGAGTGTATTGCAGCCCAGACTGCAGCTGCAATATTCTCTGACTAAGTAATGACATGGTTAAAACTCAGAGCTCCATACCCTACATGCACATCAGAATAGAGGGCCAATAAGGTCCTGGTGGGCGGAGTATAGGAGTAGTGTGTGAGAGGAGAATGTAGGAGAAGGGAGAGGAAGCAAGTGGACGGGAGGAACGTAGGAGAGGGGGGCCCTGCACAGTTACGTGCAGCCCCTAGGCCACCACTGGTTGGGCGCCAGTACCCGGTGCCTCAACAACCGGACCCTGGGCGAATGCATACGGGTCAAAATATACCTGTGCCCATCTACAACCGGATCACTGGTTCCGAAGCTAGCAAGTCGTTTATCACTGCTATGCAAACCAGGAGTGGAGGGACCGCTCTACAGGAGTACCCAACCGCCGCCGCAAACAGAGCCGTCTTGCCAGCGGAGTACCCACCAAAAGGACCCAGACTACCCCTCACACTGGAATATACACACCGGCAGGGCCATTTAAGTAGTCCCTTGTACCCGACCTTGGCACTCAAAGGCGACATCGGCAACTCACCTAGAATAAGTTAGAACGGAGGAACACCGCGGAGCTCTGAGAAACACCGGTCATTGCCAAGTCCACCCAGTCCATTACCCGTTACCTGTATACCATGTATCACCTGCTGGATACAGTAAAAGACCCGTTACAGAGACTATTGGTGTCCGCGTTTCTTCAGAACTGTTTCTCTCCGCATGCAGAAAGTAACTAAGCTGCCTCACAACATCTTGCGCAGCTCCTGGCTCCGGGGACCCCCGCTCGTCCTGTGGGGAGCGTCCCATCTTGCTGCATTCCATCCCCCACAGGCCCAAGCAGCGCCGGTGAACTCACCGGAACTCCCACAGGTGGCGTCACGACTAGATTTAACCCATTATCTGTTCGGCCAACGTTTTTGATCTGGACCACCGGGCCCACACAGCCTCGGGCGCGGTACCGTGACAGGGAGCAGCGACAGCCCGAGACGTGCACACCCTGGCTACGGTGAGTCAGCTTCTTTAGCGTTTTTGTTTAAGTTGCAGTGGATAAAAGATGCCACAAAGGATTTTTTTTGCAGCGGGCCATGAAAGGTTTTTAGGAAGGGGGTGAAGGCCCAGGACACCAGGAGGTCTATTTAATTTAAATTGTTGGCACGGTTGGTGCGCAGTTTGGGGGAGGTGTGCTGATCACAGTATGAATGGAAACTGTTTACAGTTGCCTTTGTTTTGACATTTTTGGGGGCTTTTCACATTGGGGAATTGGTTGGTCTTGCGAGGTCTTTTGTTAAGGGATGTGGTGATTGCGGACGATCGGGTGCAATGTACGTTGCGTCGTTCTAAAACGGATCAGTTTGGACGGGGACGCTTGGAAGACAGACACAAACAGACAGACAAGATCTGTGTCCGGTTTCACAGGTGGCAAGTTTTTTAAGGATGCGTGGGGGATACTCTGGGTACTTATTAAGGCATGAGGATGGTTCAAAATTTCAATTTGTGGCAGTGTTGAAGGTTTGCTTGGAACGTGTGGGAGAGGTTCCAGGTGATTACAGGTCACATTCCTTTCGAATAGGGTCGTCGACTGAGGCCTCTAGATGGGGATTGAGTGATGAGTTGATCCTGCATATTGGGAGATGGAAGTCTTCTCATTTATGCCTATATGTATGGCCACACTTCGTGAGGGGAGACGGGAATTGAGTGTGGGGGGGAGGAAGGAGTTTGGTTGTTTAATGTGGGATGGTTAATGACTGTTATTGGTGTTTATTTATAGGTGTGTTTTTGGTCTGGATACTTGGGCACTCCTACATTTACTGGGGAGCATTGCGTGTGGACGTGCACCTGGAGGATCAGCAACTTTGGCAAGAGAGGAGGCACGGGTAAAATGTATTGGGATCCAGGGGAGTATGACGTGGGGGAGAGTGTATTCCAGGATTGATCAGGATCCCAACGTTCTGGTTTTGCATGTGGGAGGGAGCGATTTGGTAGTACGGATGGCTAGAGACCTGACGAGGGAGATTAAGTTGGACTTGCAGCGATTGTGGAGAGAGTTCCCGGGTCTGATCATAGTTTGGTCGGATATCATGGCTCGAGTGAGTTGACGTTTCGCCAGGGTGGTCGAATGGATTAACCAAGCCCATATCAAGTTGAATAGGACAATTGGCCGGTTTGTTACACTGAATGGAGGTTTGGTGGTGCAACACAGAGACTTGGAGGAGACTAATATTTGCGGCAGGATGTGGTGCATCCTAATGATATTGGCTTGGATTTGTGGATGCTTGGATTGTGGGATGGTTTGGATCAGGCCATGGGGGTGTGGAGGGCCTGGGCCACGTAACGGGTCATGTGGCCAGTCTGTGGCGGGTGGATAGGTCCGATTCCAGAGGCTTGGAGTACCCATATTTGGTGGGGGTATGAAGTCACTCATGGGTAGTGGCTTCGTTACAGAAATTGGGAACTTGTGGGCTTAGGTCCTGCAAATTCAGGGAAAGGGCATTTAACGATGGAACGTTGATACCTCACAACTCGGGTCGGCTTGGTCACGGCCGAGGTGTTCCTCTGGGCCGGTTTTAGGCTGCGGCCAGGAGATAGGTCCGTCCCAGAAGCAACCAATTATTCCTATCGGTGTTTGGTTTATGGTTATTTGAATGTATATATATATCGGTAATGGTTTGAATTAAATGGCGGCATGTTGAGCGCGGAAAAGATGAATACTTGTTGAAATAAAGCTGTGGCCATTCGTCCAATGGAAGTAGTCATGTCATTATTTAATAGGATTTGCACTAAGGGGGTTTTTATAATTAGGACAGAGGTATCCCTCATAGAATCGTCAACCACTTTGCTGCTCGAAGCCTCACAGTATTTGTAATGTGACCGTGAACAGACTCTGATTATATATTGTACAATGTGAATATTTGTGTTTGGTGCAGTACAGCACATTATAGTATCTTTGCTCCCAAGCCTGAGGCAACACAAAAGCTGACATCGATTTTAAGTTCCGGCTTTCTTTCCAGACTGGAAAATCTAGGATTTCTCACTGAAGTAACCTGATCCACATACAGACTAGTTGCATCCTGGTCAGAAGAATGAGACTGTTTTAACAGTAATGCTCTGCATTGCAGTGGAAACATGGCAGGAGTAGAGGTGACATACACTGATGAGGTTAGAGAAAAAAACTGGCGGAATTCTGGCACATTTTAGCACTGTAAATCAGTTGCTGTTTATATGGCAAGGCTACAGGGAGTTGTAGGTCCCCAGGATCTGCAGAGATCAATGTTCATAAAGTCCAGCATTGAGTTAACTTATAGCATACTTGTTATTTCTAATGAACAAGCTATCGCTGGTGGGGCAGACACAGCCGCTACCTGGTCTCACTAGAGCCTCTGATGGTGAGGTTTGGCTTGAGCTGCAGGTAACGGCCAACCACCACCCACTCCAGGGCCATCCTCAGTACTGCAGCAGTGGACCCTAGGAGTCAGGGATGCAGGTATGGGAGGGAAGGCAGGCTGTACGATGATGGAGTAGGAAGCGGGAGTCGGTACTGGTGACTGACAGGATGGGTTCAGGGCTGCAGTCAGACATGGTGGGTTATTTTCTTAGGCACTGGTTCAGACAGGATGGGTTCAGATTCAGTTACAGACAGGATGGGTTCAGGTTAAGGTACATGCAGGATGGGTTCAGGTTCAGGTATTGGCAGGTTTGATTCCAAATCAGGTACTGACATGGTCACGGGATAGGTTCATGAACCTTTGCCTGACAATGTACTAACTGGTAAAGAACTAACTAATTACCAAAGTTTCTTAGGCACATCCTAACATGGAAGGGTGCCTGAAGTAGCCAATTTCAGAGTGTGCGTGTTGTCTTTTTAAGAAGCGGGAAGCATGCGTGCATCCAAAGCACATTGCCAGGAGACCTGCACTATTTGCACAGGCCCTGGGAGCTGGGAACAGTGGCAAGAGCCAAGACTGGAGGAAAACGTGGGCAGCTGTGGTGATGTGTCTGTTGGCGTCAATGCCAAGAGGGATTAGCAGGGTGGTGCAGTGACACTGAAATGACATATGCTATCATTTGCATATATGAAAAATAACACTATTTCTCGTCATTATCTGACTTGCACCCTTGGTCTCTAATTTTTGGTTGTCTCAGAGCTAGTGGGTTGAAACAAGCTGCTATGATGTCTCCCATACACAATACACTCAGAGACATGAGGGATTCCTGCTCTCCTGTCTCTATGTAGCACATCCACAAAAGCACTAGTGATGTGGAGGTTGTTATGCAGCAGAACCGAGTAATGTAGCTGTAAATCCATCACCAGGTAGAGGCAAATACTTACTAAAAATTAGAAGTATTATCTCTCTTTGGCATTAGTTTTTTTAACTTTAGAATTCTAAGTCCAAAAACTGATGCTAAAAACGGATCTAGGGATCAAGTGTGACTGCATTGTTACAAGCAAGCAACGTTTTTGTGTGCAGTAAAAAAACGAATCCGTTTTTTTAACATGGGGCAAACTGCAAGCAACGGTTTTGGGTGCAGTAAAAAAATGGATACATGGGGCCCTATGGGAAAACGGATATGTTTTTTGGGTGCATTAAAAAAACGGATATGTTTTTTGGCAAAAAATGGCAAAGTCCAAAAAATGCATAGCAGCACAGGATGCTCAAAAAACAGCCTAAAAATGGATTTGTTATTGAAACCAGTGGAAAAAAACTGATTGGCATGTGTGACCCTAGCCTATGCCTCTCTTTCACATTGCTCTTCCTTTTTTCCTCCCCTCTCCATAAACATAAATTGGCAGCTGCTATCTGATCCCCTTGTTTTTGACAATATGAAATTTTAGCTGTTTTTCAGCGTTATTAATGTGATTAGATGCTGTGATATGGCGGCCAGCCATGGCGAGAATGGCTAGTATACATTGCACAGGCAGAGGTCTGATGCAATGTGAATGTTTCACTGTGGCTAGGGTCACACTGAGCCCTGCACTTGCATCAGCCGGATTCCGTTACAGCAGAGCTCAGCTTGCTGTAACCGCAAGCGGTAACATCGGGAACTTCGGGCGAACGCTGCCCTTAGTTACCCGATGTATACCATAGTTACTGGTCACACACAGACCTGGCCGGACTGCGCTAATCTTGAGTGCAGAGAAAAACATTGCCTGAACGTTCGCCCGAAGTTCCCAACGTTACCGCTTGCGGTTACAGCAAGCTGAGCTCTGCTGTAACGGAATACGGCTGATGCAAGTGCAGGGCTCAGTGTGACCCTAGCCTGTGTTTTGCAGCAGTAGAAAGAGTTAATGCAAGTATGTGTGGTGCCCCTGCGACCAAGGTGGCCACATAGGGAACTGCAGCCAGGTAGAAAGATACATGGTTTGTTCACCAAACACCCTCACAGAACACCACACACCACTAGAGGCAACACCCAACCCAGAGCCCGGGACTCTAGGCGGGAAAGGGGTGGTGGGTTTAGAGAAAAGTGGGTGGGAAGGAAGGAAGATCAGGCGACAGAAAGCTTAAATAGAGGAGGAAGGAGTTAGTAGGCCAGAGTGACCCGAGCTGAAAAGACACCAAGCAGAGAGTGACACACATCCCGGTGGGGTTGGGCTTGATGGAGATGCAGAATCCACAGAGTCACAGAAACCATGGAGAGAAAGCTCGCCCATAGCCGGCATCTCAGGAGAGTTTTTTTAAAAATCTCAAAACCGGAGCAGGAATTGCTCCTCATAGGAGCCCATTCTAAAAACCGAATTGCTTTACAAGCAATCCTGTTACCGGCTCCGGCTCTGCAGCCTGCGTGAAAAATCATGCTGGCTGCAGTTTTCGGAGCGGTTCTAGCCTCCACAATGCGGTAACCGTATTGCTCAGGATGTGTAATCTGTGAGTAAAGCTTTATTAGTCACTAGCTGTAGTACCCGGCTTCGCCCGGGTTAATAAATAACTGCTGTTAGCTATAACAAAATAGAATTTGAATATGTCATATTAATGACCTGTAGGAAAATAGAAGCTGAGCTGTGATTGGTTGCTATAGGCAGCCTAATAAATCTCCAACCAACAGTAAACCCACCCCCTGGCCAGGCAGTATATGTTACCTCACACATACATATAATAGACATGTGACTGACATCTGCCTTAATTCCCTATATGGCACAT